>APFE030163438.1:0-15024 GCA_000404065.3 Pinus taeda
AATTTAAAAAAAAAATATCTTTTTCATTAAACTAATTTAATATGAAAATTTTCAAGGAAAAAATTTTAACTTACCTTTCAATTGCGATAATTCTTCGTTGAATATGTTGTTAATAGAGACCAACGATTTTCAGAAAGCTTGGATGTGATGTGAGGAATAGTGATAATGAAATTTTAATATATAAGTGAAATTACAGAGATGTTTTACCATACAGTTAATGTGGGATAATTTGTTTTAAAATATTGTAAAGCGAATATTGTAGAATTGTTTTACAATGAGTTGAGTGTGGGATAATTTGTTTTAAAATATTATAAAGCGAATATTGTAGAATTGTTATACAACGGGTTAAATGTCGGATAATGTGTTTTAGAATATATTATAAAAATCTTAAAAAAAATAATTCAATTGTTTAGTAAATATTATATACTTTAACTATTAAAATAATTAATGTAGAAGTTGTAATTTACAATTTTAATTTTAATGATTTATTTCATAAAAAAAATTAGTTTACATTTTTCAATAAATTGTAGAACAAAATAATGAAGGAAAATAAATCTAATAAACTTTTTGGAGGGAAATATTTTCGCGAAAATTATTGGAGGGAAATATTTTCACGGAACTTTTTGCAAGGAAAATTTCATTCTTTAAGCTGTATAATATCTTTAGGAGACTCTCCATTTGTATCATTCAACATCTTCTATTTGAAAGGGATGGATTGTTCTGATAATGAAGTTTCGATTTATACACCATTCACATCTTTCATCGCGTAACAACTCCTATTCATATTGATGAATATAGCGGGAATTCTTCCACTATGAATAGAAAGTCAATTCTTCCACTTAGTCCTGATTCTAAGGACTATGAGAGTAGCACTAACAAAAGAGGGGATGGAGAATTTCAAATAAATAAAGAGTCACATATTCCACTTAGTCCTACTTCTAAGGACTATGAAAGCCACAATGATGAAGAGCATGATGGTGAAGTTCAAAAGAATGGAGTGTCATGATGTCCACTTAGTCCTAATTCTGAGGACTATCAGGGCAACAGTTTTGAAGATCATGATGGTGAAGTTCAAAAGAATGGAGTGTCACAGTGTCCACTTAGTCCTAATTCTGAGGACTATGAGAGTAGCAATTTTGAAGAGCATGATGGCAAATTTCAAAAGAATGGAGTGTCACAGTGTCCACTTAGTCCTAATTCTAAGGACTATGAGAGCAATAGTGATGAAGAGCGTGATAATGAATTTGAAAAGAATGGAGTGTCAAAGTGTCCACTTAGTCCTAATTCAAGGGCTATGAGAGAAGTAGTGATGAAAAACATGATGTTGAATTTCAAAAGTATGGAGTGTCACGGTGTGCAGTTAGCCCTAATTCTAAAGACTATGAGAGTAGCAGTGATGAAGAGTGGGATGATGAATTTCAAAATATTGGAGTGTCACAGTGTCCACTTAGTCCTGATTCAACGGACTATGAGAACAATAGTTATGAAGAGCATGATGATGAATTTCAAAAGAATGGAGTGTCACTGTGTCCTCTTAGTCTTAATTCTATGGACTATGAGAGTAGCAGTGATGAAGGACAGGATGATGCACTTAGTCCTAATTCTAAGGACTATGAGAGCAGCAGTGATGAAGGATAGGATGATGCACTTAGTCCTAATTCTAATGAGTATAAAGGTAGCAGTGACAAAGGATAGGATGTAGCATCTTCAATAAGTAAACAGTCACATTTTTTACGTAGTCCTAATTCTATGGACTATGAGAGTAGCACTGACAATGCACATGAGGAAGAATATCCATTAAACATCGAGTCAGATTTTCCATTCAATGCGAATTCTAAGGACTATGACAATAGCACTGAAGAAGCAGAAGATGAATAATATCCTCCAAGTAAATATTTGAAAAGCAGAGCTAATCATAGTGTGGATAACATTCCTCTTAATGATGATGAAAAGCCTTATACAAATGATGATCAAATGATGGAGATGTTGCCCAGAAATATTGTATCGAGGAGCAGGAGCAGACCTTTTCATACCAATGCAAGTTGTTCTAGTTATACGAGGGGTAGATCATAATATCTAACGAGAAGAAGTTCTATCAGTTCTCTCATTTCAAGTGAATGTTGCTAAAAAGATTGCTTGAAACATATGGATTTCAAATTTGCATTAGAAAGCAGGAAGAGATATTTGTCAATGATAAAAGCATGCAAAATTCATATTTAGTTGGGTGCATGTAATCTACATTGTCAGGTTATGATTATCATATTGGGACTTTATTTATCTGTAGAAAAGCTTTCAAAACGTTTCATTCGATTGGGAATTTCGTCTCTCGAGAATTCAAGAAAATTTGGAAAAGGATCCCACATTTTATTCAAAAGTACGTCATAAAAGATAGTTTGAGCCATTATCAAATACTGCAATGTCATGGATGAAATATTTCTTTTCAAAGCATGGAGAGTGTATGCCAAATAGAGAGATAATACATATTCCAGATAATTTTTCAAGACGAGAAATCTACAACTTATCCAGAGAATATGCAGAAGGTGCTGAGGGACATGGCCAGTTTATTACATATCAATATTTTGTGAAAGTATGGAAGAAAGAATTCAACAATGTCCGTATTCCTAAGAAGACAAGGATGGGGATTTGCAATACATGTGCTTCTCTTAAATCAAAAAGGGACAAATGTGAAGGGCCAAAAAGACTTAAGCATTCATAACTTTAACTTTTAAAATTGTATAGTCATGAACTATGAAAACATATTTCTTAATGAATTTATTTTATGTTGTGTAGATTTAATTGTCAAAGAACTTCAGGATCATCGTGAACAACAAACAAATGAAAGGAAGAAGTTGTACAAGCATCGAAAGAAGTTTTATGATAATTCAAATAAATATTTGGGTTTGATAGTTGATGGTATGGACTAGAAGAAGACACTTTTACCACATTTTGTTCGTACGCCCAAAAATTTACAAGAAGAAAATTTTATTTAGTTTCACTTGGTCGGTTGTATGGTCTTCAATGGGAAAATGTTGCCAAGGGTGTACTTCACAGCTCCAAATATTCATAATGATGCAAATATTACCATAACCATAATTCATGATGTGATTTCTCATTGTTTTGGTACTCTTCCTGAAGTTTTGTATCTACAATTGGACAACGCTTGCCGTGAAAACAAAAATCAAGTTGTTTTTGGATATCTAAACATGCTTGTTGAATTGAGAATTTTTCAAAAGGTAAAGGCTTGTTTCCTTCTTGATGGGCACACTCATGAACATATTGATCCGATGTTTAGTCGTTTTTCAGTCATATTGAGGAGGAAGCAAGTTGGGAGCTTGCCATCATTAATTGAATGTCTTAAGAAATCATACATGTCAGAGCCTACTTTTGATGTGTTGGAAGAAACTGTTGACATGCGAAGGTTTATTCTGCAATCATATGGTGAGGGGAAATGCATTGAACAACTTAATGACATTAGCTTCCAACATCAATTTCGTATCAAAAAAATTGATGGGAAAACACTAATATGGGGCAAGAAGTATTCAACTACTGTAGAATGGGCACCATCATCAGGTTTGCAATTTTTGAAGATCATTCTAGATCATCCAATATTTGCATCAAAAATATTGTTATTACAATGAGTTGGTGAAGTTCAGAATGCACACAGATAAAATAGAGATATAAATTATTCTGATTGCCTGGAAGAAATTAAAAAATGTATTAGATATACATATGATTACTTTAACATTGTTGATTGAGTTTGGTGGGAGTCATTTTTCAATAATCAAAGTGATATCATTTCAACAACAACAAATGAAGATATACCTTTGAAAAATCCATTTATTTGGCCACAAAATGTGTCAAATGAACATGAGGAAAGAAACATTTTTGAACAGCAACAATCTCAAGGTATTATTAATTCTTCACAGACAGAGGAAAGAGAGATGTATATTGGTTCCAGAAGATCTCGTGCACAACGTGAAGCCATGGAAGACCTTTATAGGGGTTCAGTACGTGATATTAAGGAGGATTGCATGACTGCAGTGCTAGCAGATGGAGATCCCAATGGCTATCCATTTTGGGTTGCTAAAGTTATAAAGGTCTTTACAAAAAATGAGGATGTTACAAGTGTTGAAGTACATTGGTATTCCACAAATACACACCCATTCAATGATGTGTATAAGCTAGAGATGGTAGTTGACAAAAAAATGGCAGAAAGAGAAAAAGAAAGGGTACAAATATAAATCGCCGCCACACAGACATATTAAAATTGGAGGATGTTGACATACTTGTTTATGACTTCAATTTAACAAAGAGAAGAACTCTTCACTTCAAGACGATAGATATTTTGAAAAGGTTGTAGATCTAGAAGAATTTTGAAACCTAAAATGTGGGCATGCATCTAGACTCAGATGGGGCACTAGTTGATGAAAGAGAAGAATATGGAACATCTTCATCAACATCTAGTCACTCATCTGAAGATGTGAATTCTGATGGTGTGCAAGACAATATGAGTGATTTTGAATAATTGGTTAAGACAGTTTATATAACTGATGTATGCATCATATCTTGAAATAAAATTGATGATTTCCATATGGTGTTAAATGAGAAGTTGCAAGGCATTTTTATGTTGTTGGATTATATGTCTTAATTATGGTAATTTTTGATTGTTTAAAATATCTACAATGCAATATTAAATTAGAGATATAATGTATGTTTTATTCAATATACAAATAATGACTTTTGAATTCATTTAGTGATGTAATCCGTTCATAATGTCATGGTTTTTTAATTTTATAGTTCAAAAAAATTCAATTTCTTTTGTATCTAACATGTTATGGTTGAAAACATGTTGAATTTATACTTAGGAAAGAAAAACGATATTGTACCAGAAACATTAATGTGTTTTTTCCTCATAAACAACTTTGTTTGGCACATAAAAATTTGGCTTTACTAACATTTTTTAAAAGGTTTGAAAATTGATCCTAAAAAAAAAACATTGTTCCAGTATCATCACTTCTGTTTTGAAGCTATATTTTGCATGAAACTTTTGTAGTCACTGCCATTTTTAAAACATGTTCAAAATTGACCCCTAAAAAATAAAATCATCGTTCCAGTATACACACTTTTCATTTTTAGCACTGTTTTTGATGTTTTTTCGGGGTGTTTTGGCCAGAGTTCCCATTTCAAAGTTTACATAGTTCCTTTTAAAATGTGTCAAAATTCCATCCACATACAGCCTCCGAAATTCGGCTTCTCCTCACTTCCAGTTCATGAGATATGAATCCAAGAAAAAACTTATTTTCTTTGCTTGTTTCAACAAATCAAAATTTTCCTTCAGTGAAATTCTAAAAGTCCTCCTCCTCACACCTATATATAGTTCATTCGTGATCTAGACTAGGCTGATATGTCCATTTGCTAGACTGGCTTGTGCAACTGGAAAAATGTATGGTGAATGTTCAAAAAATCATTTCTCCTCAACCATGAGGAGCTAGAGGGAGTTCCATATATTGTTGGAAATTTCTTGGAATAAGCTTTCCAACCATGTATGATATACTTCCATTTTAGCTAGGTAAATGGAGTAAAAATGCATTCAAATATAGAGTATTAAAATGGAGCATCAAAAATCCAAAAATCATTTCTCTTCAACTG
The DNA here is from genome assembly GCA_000404065.3 of Pinus taeda. Lineage (NCBI taxonomy): Eukaryota > Viridiplantae > Streptophyta > Pinopsida > Pinales > Pinaceae > Pinus > Pinus taeda. Next base: position 5,650 of record APFE030163438.1, read on the forward strand.
TGAGGAGTTAGAGGGAGTGCGATATACCATTGGAAAAGTTTTAATGAGGGCTACATGATGATATCATCTTTCCTTCAATTTTATTTGGCATTGACCACATTTTCCTTGATTTTATTTGGACTGATAATTTTTCATTTGAGGGCTTAAAACCCTTTTTCTCTTTAGGGCTTCTTGAACTATTAGCACATGCTTTGATGATCCCAAAGTTAGGTAATCCTCTCTAAGATTAGTGCTTTGACATCAATGATAACATTACTCAACAAAGACCCATTCACCCTTTGAAATCAATGATAAATTTCATCCAACAGTACGTTCAACATTCCCTCTTCACCATTTGATTACCTTAATTAATCTGAGTTGTCCATCTATGACTTCATCACAGGGATAGTTTAGGATCATGGTTGCATGAATAACACATACACAGGGGTCCCATACATAATGAACTCCAAGCATTACAAGTGGTATACAAAGGGGGACGAGAAATGGCCTAGAAATATTTTTTGTAAATGTATATCAAGTATAGCAAGGGTCATGAGCTATGGCAAAGTGGTTAAGAGATGATAATAAATAAGGACTTGACAAATAAGCAAGGCACATGCATGATATTTTGGATAGACAAGAATCGTTTAATTTGGTGGGACCCAAGGTTGAGGGTTAGAATCCAACTCTTTATATGTGTGTGTGTGTGTGTGTGTGTGTGTGTGTGTGTGTGTGTCTATAAATGTCACTCTTTATAGTTAGGTATAGAGGTATGATAGTAAGAATAATCCTAAGTACATGATTGTTAATCAAGAGGCACATATAAGATACTCATAGAGATATATTTTACGTAACCTTAAGAAAGTTTTGTTATATCAACATGTCTCAAGGTTTATAACCAAGTTATAGTAAGAAGCCACAAAAGATAAAGATTTTCTGAAGTAGTAAATACATTTGTGTAATAAGATAATAGAATTTATTAAAAATTAACACATGCTCTACATTATGTCAATTTGATCAAGTCAATATTGGATTAAGTAATATATATGTGTGTGTGTGTGTGTGTAAATTGGAGGAACATTACAAGTAGCATCACAATTATACATTATAGCATTAAGGCCTATGAACCAAATCCAAGCTAGAATTTAATAGAGTAACTGTTTTTTCTTACATAATAAGGAGGAAAATAAAGAACAATAATGACATAACCATTATCAAGGCCTCCTGACCAAGAAAAAATTTAGACAGAACCATATGCGGATCCATCATCACATAGACTAGAATTGTTAGAGATTGGGAGATGTATGAAAGCAGAACCAACAAGAATTAGAGTAGATAATGAAACATTGTTGAAACCTAGTACCAAATAGGAGAGACTCTTAAAAATTATAACCGAAAAACCAAATCATTGTTGAAAATGCAGCAAGAAAATCTCAGTTTTACTTTGCCTTTGTCAAACTAGAGAAAATTCGAATTTCTATTTTAGTAGAAATATTGGAGGTAGTTAATTAAGGTGGCATGGCACTTGTCACTCAATTAACTCATTCAATTCAAGTTGGGGAAGCTTGATTTTAGTTCAGTATGATTGATTGCTAATTTGTAGCAACCTTTTTCAGTTAAATCGAGTTATGATCGGTTAAAATAGTTGTAATTGTTAGAGGAACTAGTGAAGGTCAAGCTGTAGAAGTGCAATTTCAACCACACTCAATGTTCAACCAATTAATTAATCAATTAGACCAAAATATTGATGCATATAGAGAATTCGAGCTACCCAGTTGAGATGGATATTCCAAGACAGTGTACTATCAGTTGTAGACTATTCCCATGTGTACCGGTGTTGCATGCAGTCAAATAACAAATCTCAATACACAATTTTTTGTTGAAGGAGTTCACCCCTCCTGGGATACACCTCCTTGGTCCAGCTTCATAGTGTGGGCCTTTGTATTAGCTTCAATACTGATTAAATTATTGTTGCATTCATCCAATACTCTTGGTACCTATTCCAATGAATTTAAAACGTTCATATCTATTAGAAATGAGTATTTTTTTGATCAATTTTGTTACCAACTGCTTTGGGAATGGCCTCCAACACTAGGTGGCCCTAGGCTTCAAAAATATTCAAGTGAACAAAAATACCTATAGATGACCTATTCTACCTTTTAAAACTGCTTCAATGAGTTTGAAACATTCAAATATATCATAAATGACTATCTTTTTACTCAATTTGGTTACCAACTACTCTGGGAATGACCTCCAACACCTGGTGGCCCTATGCTTCAAAAATATTCAAGTGAACAAAAACACTTGTAGATGACCTCTGCTACCTCTAAAAGCTACTGAAATGAATTCCCAGAATCCTAGTTAGCCAAAAATGACTATTCACTTTCGAAATCTGGTTGAGACTTGAGTAAGTTATGGCTCAAACAGATTTTCCTAGAAAACCTCCTCTAAATCTGGAGAACTGCCAGTTAAGTATGCCAAGTTTGGTGGCGGTTCCAGATTTAGTGGCCCTGCCATAAATTCCGCCAACTTAATTATGAATTAATTAAATGATAAACTAATTAGTGGCACACTAATCCCATTTAATAGTTGGCCCCTAGCACCTGGTTCAGGTGCTTGGTCACATGGGGTGGGGGCTGGCCCCGGGGGGCTTTCTTTTTACCAAACTTGCAGTAGCTCTAACTTTTGCATACAAAGTCAGTTTTTCGAACCATTTGCAGCATTGGAAATATGGAGACGATCTCTATCCATTCATTTATGTCTAAAGCAATTATGATCACTTTAACGTTTTAGCTAAAACATTGATCCCTGATCATTCCTCCCCACTAGAAGCCTTTTGGACCCCAAAAGCTCTCTTGATCACTGATTATGTTGATGAGGGGACTGTTCCCTCATCCTTCCACTTTTTATCTATTGAAATTTTCCTAATTTCATCATTTGGATCTTTTCATAAAAAGTCAAATTTTTCCTTGATTCCTACGACCATCTATTGTTTTCTTTGACATCATCACGCTACAATATTTCTGAATTTGCAAAACAACAATCTAATTCTACAGAAAATGTATTCTTCCTACATTGGTCAAAAATCAAAGGAAACTTGGAATCTTTCTCACCTTGCACTTTTTCTCTATGGCGATTTTTAGTTGCTTTTGCCTTGTACTTGAATCGACTCTTGCCCAAGTTTCTTCGCCATTGTAATGTGCCTTTTGGAAACCAACAATGAAAATTTGTGAAACCCATGCCTTCTTTTCCAAGCTTCTTTGTCCTCTTCTCTTTGACCTTTGCAATTTCTTGCACCAGCACCTTGTTTTCAACACCGCTCAACACCAATGTTGGTTGCTACAAATGTTTTTCACCTTCTTTCAAAGGCAAACTGTTATCATTCTGAAACAACTCATTACACATTTAAGCATCTTTATGAAATGTATGATTTAGAACATCTCTTTGTTTGATCATCAACAATGTCAAGTTATGACTTGCATTCACTAGCCTCTTCATTTGCCCTACATTAACTAAAGAAATGTTTAGTTTCTTACGATGAGCTCTCACAATATACTTCACCCCATTTTTAAGCAAATGACATTTATGCACATAGCAATGAAACACCACTTTCCTATCATACAAATATGGACTTCCCAAGATACTTCAAAAAATATCAAGTGGAACCACGTTTAATTCAACTTCATCAACAAAGTTTGCAGTAATAGCAAATATAAAAATGCATTTCCTTGAAACCTGTAAATTGGCATCCTTAAATATCCAAGCCAAAGGGTATGGTTTATGATGTGGTACAATTTCAAGTTTACGCTCTTTAACTAAGTCTTCTGAAATCAGGTTTGCTTGTGATCCACTATCAAAGAGTGCATCAATCTTGGTATGATTTGAGATTACTCTGACAGTGAACAACTCTTCCCTTTTTTCTTCATTTGGAGTGTTATTGTGACTATTTGAGGAACTAGTACTTTCAACATGTTGACCTTTCGGACCCATGGCTGTATTTTTTGTCTCATCTCCTTAATCTTACCATAAGTCTTCTTCAGCTATAGCAATAGTTTTTCCCTTCTCTTTGGCTTTCAATCTATCTAGTTTCAATTTTGGATGAAGTTGCCAACAATGGTCTTCATCATGGCTAGTATTTGAATAGTTTTTGCATCTGAGTTTTCCTTCTCTTTTTTGATACTTGCATTCTTCTTTCCCTTCCATTTTCCTCCCTTTTGTTCTCCCTTACCCTCATTTCACCTTTCTCCTCTATGTTTTGTTTTTCCCTTGCCTCAAGATGCATAGCTTGCACATATACTTCATCTAAGTTGCTTGGGTTAAACATAAGGATAGTACGCTGCAAATAGGAATGTAAACCTCCAATATATTTCAAGAGTATGTCTTTTGAATTCAATTTTACTCCCAACAACAAAGCCTTTTTCCTAAACTCTTGTGTATAATCTTGGATTGTTTGGCCTTTAAGCTGCCTAAAATTCTGCCAACTCATAATGGCTTTTTTCATATAAGCTAAAGGATTAAATATCTTTTAATTGCATAAACAAATTCAACCCAAGAAATGGATATCTTACCATGGATTTGCATTTCCTCTTGAGTTTTTTCTTCCCACCAAATTAGTGCAACTCTTTCTAGCCTCAGTGAAGCCAAATGGATATTTATGTCATCTTCCTGAAGGTTCTGAATTCTACAGTTTACCTCCATCTTTCGAGTCCAATTGTCCAAATTTTCTGCATTCATTTCTCCATTTTACATGGGAAGTTCAAACATTTTTTCTAGTTTCAGTAATGGAGTTTTTCCTTTTAGGGTTTTGGAATGAGTATGGGCAGTGATGGTTGTGGAAGATGATGTTGGGTGAGATGGTGAATATGATGAGGAAGATGATGAGGATGGTGGAGATGGAGGTGGCTTTCCACCATTCCCTTTAGAATCCTTCTTTACATATTTTTGTCATCTGAGCTTCCTTTTCCATGTGAAGGTTTAGAACTCTCTCCAACCATTCTAGTGTTCCTCTCTTCATAGAGGACTTGAACCATCTCAGTCAAAGTGTAGAAACATTTCTTGAATTCTTCCTCTTCTAAAGAGGGACCTTCATGCTCTCTTTCTCCAGACATAATGGCTATGGATTTAGGCTCAAAAATTTGTATTGATTGTACCTCTTCAATCACTTCAGCCTCTTGTGCAATCTGTGACTCTTCTATCTCAACTGATGGAGATGGAACTTGAGGTGATTCAAGTGTTGCCTTGAGTGGCCTTTTGGGTGAGGATGGTGCTTTCTCATCCTTCTTCCTTCTTTTCCTAATTTTAGGACTAGCTATCTGTATCTTCCCTTCTCCTCTCTGCAACTTCAGCCTTCTAATCATAAAGGTAATTGCAACTATCAAACCCTTCAAGAAAATCAAGAAAGAAACCTTGTGCTCTGATACCAACTTAATCTGAATTTAATTTCTAGTTAATGTTATGCGAGTATCATTTCCAGATATAAAATTTTCTTTGCTTTGGTTTGCTTATCCATAGAGATTTTATCCATGAGCATGTGATTGTCAATTCATCTAACTTGGTGATATTTAGTGTTTTGCATGAACTTAAACGAATGAATTTAAATGGCTGAATATAAGCATATGAAAACACAACAAGCACAAATAATAAATCTCAATACACAAATTTTTGTTGAAGGAGTTCACCCTTACTCGGCTACATCTCCTTGGTCCAGCTTTATAGTGTGGGCCTTTGTATTAGCTTCAATAATGCTAAAATTGTTGTTAAATGCATCCAGTGCTCTTGGTACCTATTCCAATGAGTTTAAAACATTCAAATCTATCAAAATTACTATCTTTTTACTCAATTTAGTTACCAACTTCTCTGGGAATGGCCTCCAACAGCTAGTGGCAGTAGTCTTCAAACATCTTCAAGTGAAAAAAAACACATGTAGATGACCTCTTCTACCTATGAAACCTAATCTAATGAGTTTAACACATTCAAATCTATCGGAAATGACAATTTTTTAGTCAATTTGGTTACCAGCTGCTATGGAAATGACCTCCAACACCTGGTGACCCTAGAGTTCAAAAATATTCAAGTGAACAAAAAAACTTGTAGATGACTTCTTCTGCCTCTAAAAACTACTCCAATGAATTCCCAACATGCCAATTAGCCAAAAATGACTATTCATTTTCGAAATTTGGTTGATAATTGAGTAAGTTATGGCTCAAACAATTTCTCTTAGAAAACCTCCTCTAATTCTAGAGAACTGCCAGCTAAGTCCGCCAAGTTTGGTGGTGGTTCCGGATTTAGTGGTTCTACCATAAATTCCACCATTGTTAGGGTCCCACCTTAACCCCCTTATTTATGTAATGGGATCACGTCATAGTCAAGAGTCAATAAAGCCCATATTAATAATTGTAAGTGGTTAATCCGGAATTAATAACGGAACCACAGTTAGTTGCAAATGGGCCATAGTATTAGATAGATGGTATTATTAATACCACGGTATTGGCCCATAGTATTGCATGTATGAGTCATATATAAAGGATAGAGACTCCGTGCAAGGAGCATCGTGTCTTATTTTCTAATCAAACTCTGCTCTATTGGAGGTTGCCCCCTCGAAGAGGCAAGTGAACATTACTCTCTGAATAATAAAATCATTGCTATTCTGTCTTCTGGGTATCTTTTCTTCCCATATTCTGTATTTGGGTATCATTTGCAGGTTAAGAGCATAACAAGTGGTATCAGAGCACTTTCCAGGGCCGATGGGATCTCCATTTCTTAGCAAAACAATTTTTTTGGCTAGAGACGTGTTCTGGCGTCTTTAAACCATGAGATCTATCGTTGAGCGCATAAACCTGCGGATTTGGGGAGGCATGCACGCAGGAAATACAAGAGGTGGTCACGTCTGTTGGACTCCCTTGTAACCCCTGTGGGTACCCCTTCGAGTAGTATCGCATTAAACAGAACTGCACACGAAGTGTCTTCCACGTACCCTCTGGGTATATCAGAAGCCCCCTAGGCTCCCTTGAAACCTCGCCATAGATAAACCGTCGGTCGTCTCGCGGCTAGAGTACACCGAGAACAGAACTTGGAGAGATTACTCGCCCCTACGATAGGGTAGTCGGGTTGTACGGATAAGGGTACGGTCGATCCTCCTTAGTTAGAGCCCTGAAACATTGGGTCGAGTACTACTGCCAGACCCTTATGTATATCGCGATCTGTAGCACCTGACACTCCTCAAGACCATAGTTCCCTTTTCTATCCGGGGATCACACATCATCTCTTCCAGATACGCTTGTGCAAAGGGGTGCAACAGCAGCAGACATCAGTCCCAATCATCCATTCAGATCTCTCAGATCCACCAGATCAGAGTCGTTGTGAAGGGTTCCTATATCGGGGTATAATTTTCGTAGGACTTTTGGCCGCATTGACATTTTGAGGATTTGGCCACTGCAGTATTGATAAGGAAGGAGTAAAACTCCATTAGGAGTTTTCAGGAAAAAAAAAAAAAGTCTGAGATCTTTCGGGGCGCTTATTGGTGATATAGCCCATTAGAATCAGGATGACAAGCTGAGCACGGTGGTACCATTCAGTTCTTAGTGAAAAAAAAATTTAGGCGGTCCCAATTTTCAAAAAATCCGGTTTGTGTATGGTAGAAATTAGAGCTCAAGCGATGGCCAATGAAAGGATGGAAAAACTTGAAGAATCAGTGCAAAACCTCCACATTCAGCGTACCAGACTATGTAGCATGGTCAAGAAAATAGTCCCGAAGGGCAAGGAGCAAGCCCACGAAGAGGCGTATAATGGCCATGAACACAATGAGGGTGAGTCTAGCCACTCTCCTCACGTCTAGCACACCCACCCACAACCCAGTCAGCGACCTCCCAAGTTGGATATGCATAAATTTGACGGTTCTCACCCGTCGGCATGGATAGCACAAATGGAGCAATATTTCAAACTAAATCACATCTTCGATGATGAGACTCAGCTTATGTTGTGGAGCATGTACTTGGACAATGAAAGGTGGCAATGGTGCGAATGGCATCAACATTGCACTGAACCTTTTAGGACTTGGCCCAAATTCACCAAAGCTCTTCAAGACCACTTTGACCAGGAATCATCTTTTTTGGGTCGTTTTACTAAGCTCCGACAGACTGGTACAGTGGATGAATATATTACAGCTTTTGAAGCCTTATCCTTCTGCACTTGGGGTCTCTCAGATGTGTTCTACACGGAATGTTTTATCAGCGGTCTTAAAGAAGCTACCAAAGCCCAAGTCCTACTGCACCACCCTCCCACATGGACGGAGGCTTGTAAGGTAGCTCGTAATGTGGAACGTGCATTAGCAACCCAATACAGTCGCCCAAATTTCTCCGCTAAAGGTCTCCCCCCACAGGCTCACAACACAACTCAAACACTTAAGGTCCAAAAGGTGTCACCTGCGGAAATGGCCGAAAGAAGAAAGCAAGGCCTATGTTACTACTGTGATGAAAAATACTCCCCAGGTCATAAATGCAAGGAGCCCAATTTTTTTCAAATTGATGCCACTGACTACAGCTCAACAGAGGAAGAGCCACCACTGGAGGAACATGAGCTGCTAGAAGAAGACAACCAACAGGACAATGTCTCTGATGAACCAGTTATTTCGTTGCATGTTTTGGCAGGGATTTCTTCCCCTCAAACTCTCAAAATCAGAGGTTTTATTAAACATTGCCCAGTAGTAATCTTGATTGATAGTGGAAGTACACATAATTTCATCCATCAAAAAGTCGCAGAAAAAGTGCATTGTTTTGTACGAGCAATTTCTAACTTCCAAGTTCAAATTGCGGATGGAGGCACAATGAAATGTGAAGGCCACTGTGAAAATGTCAAACTTCAAATGGTGGATTATTAGTTGAAAACCCACATGTTTTCCATACACATGGGGGGTTGCGACATTGTCCTCGGAGCTGAATGGCTCTGCACTCTTGGGCCAATCACAATGGATTTCCAAGAGTTATATATGAGTTTTAAGCAGAACAACAACACACATACCCTCCGTGGACTCCAGGCGGGAGCCCCCTCTATCAGCAGCTCGCATACAATGGAAAAATTGTTAAAAAAGGGCAATCATGGAGTTGTAGCTCAATTTAATGCCATCCAGGCAGTCGAAACCAAGACTCTGCCAATTCATCCTGAGATGCAACAGATTTTAAATAACCATCTTCTGGTCTTTGACAAGCCTCATGAGCTTCCACCCTCACGAGGGGAACATGGTCATAGCATCACCTTGGTTCCAGGGGCCCAACCCCCAAATGTGCGCCCGTACAGATATCTGTTCACCCAAAAGAATGAAATAGAAAAAATCATCAAGGAACTTTTGGAAGCAGGTGTCATTCGTCCTAGCATTAGTCCTTATTCATCCCCAGTGGTCAT
>APFE030163438.1:19324-32223 GCA_000404065.3 Pinus taeda
ATTGGCCCGTGGTTTTGCATGTATGAGTCATATATAAAGGATAGAGACTCCCTGCGAGGAGCATCGTGTCTTATTTTGTAATCGAGCTCTGCTCTATTGGAGGTTGCCCCCTCGAAGAGGCAAGTGAACATTACTCTCTGAATAATAAAATCATTGCTATTCTGTCTTCTGGGTATCTTTTCTTCGCATATTCTGTATTTGGGTATCATTTGCAGGTTAAGATCATAACAACCAACTTAATTACAAATTAATTAAATGATAAATTGATTAGTGGCACATTAATCCCACTTAATAGTTGGCCCCTAGCTCCTGGTTCAGGCACTTGGTCACATGGGGTGGGGGTTGGCCCTAGGGGGCTTTCTTTTTACCAAACTTGCAGAAGCTCTAACTTTTGCATACAATGTCAGTTTTTCAAACTGTTTGCAGCATTGGAAAGCTGGAGACGAACTCTATCCATTCATTTAGGTCTGAAGCAATTCTGATCACTTTAATGTTTTAGCTAAAACATTGATCCCTGATCAATGCATATGTATTCATATTTATTCTTTGATTAATGCAATAAAGATAGGAAGGGATTTTGAGAAGTTTCTTTCCCTTAGATAAATATTTGTGCATGTGTGATGTTTTCTTTTGCATGTCAATGGTTTGTGTTCTAAGTTGTGAATTAATGTCCACAAAGTAGTAGAGTAGCTTCAAGTCTTGTGATTTAGTAAATTTCATGAGCAATTTCCATCTACATTATAATTCCTACATGGTATCAGAGATGGATTCACAACATAAGAAGAAATTTCAAGTTGTTACTCAAAAGTTTGATTCTGGAGATTAGTGTGGCAAGTTTTCTTAGGACTGAAAAGATGGATTTCCATAGAATAAGGCTAGATTATGCCTTGGAAGACACCTCAAATTGTGTTGCATGGAAGGACCGCATTGAGGCAGTATTAGATGGCAATGGGTTACTGGAATACATCAAGATAGATGTTTCAAAACCTCAAGCATCTGATGCTCAGAACCTTGTTGAGTGGAAGAATGATGTAGCCAAGGTGAGGAGAATAATTTTGGACGGAGTACGAGATCATACTATCTCGAATCTCCACAAAAAATAAATTTGTTTCCCAATGTGGACAGCATTAATAGAATTATTCAAGAATAGTAGTCACCACAAGAAGTTGGAACTCAAGGATAAACTTTGAAGTATCAAGATGGAGAATAATGACAAAATTCCTCAGTATCTGAGCAAGTTTACATAGTGTCATGATGAACTTGGTAGGGTCAGTGTTAATGTCCCTAAAGAAGACTTGATAACTCTAGCCCTTTTGGGCCTTCCCAAGAGTTGGCATAACTATCAAGATTTAGTGAATGGGAGGGATAAAATACCAAGTTTGGAGCAAGAGGAAATAAGGCAGAATACCAAAGATGGGACTTCATATTTCCTCGGGAATTATGCAGGGAAATATGATGCTAGATGAGTAGATAAATGGCTAAGTGTTGGCCAGAGTTTCTCATTCAACAGAGAGAACAATATTTTTGTGTAGGATGTGCTAAGAGTTGGAGCAAGCAACTATAATAGTTTCTCTATTCAACTGATCAATGCAAAGAGGCTTGGGGGGTTTTTCCCAGTTGGTTTCCCCTAGAAATCACTATGTACTTGTGGTTTTACTTGTTGCATGCCTATGCATGTTGTTCTAAATTGTGATTTCCATTCTACAGATCAGTAGAATAGAATTGTCTCTTGTTTTTCAGTTGAAATCATGAGCAGTTGCAATTTCCATCAAAACTTCTACATTAATGTATAACTCATTTTGTATTAAGATAGAGTTGACATGTGGTATTTAAAAAATAATAATACTAAATATATATATATATATATATATATATAATATATATATATTAGTACCACCCATAAATAAATATTTGGAGCCCATTACTGAATAACAAAAAATTATAACAATTTTATATAGAGAGATGAAATTAATTGAAAAAAGAAGAGAGAAAAAATTATATTTTCAAGTATGGGGAAGATTTGTAATTCTTTTAGTTTTAACAATATCTCAATCTAAGCCTTACATAAAATTTTGAATATCGATGTTAAGTAAAATATTTCAATATTAACATCATGTGAAATTCATTCAATTCTTAATATGAAGTTTATATGTGGCATTTAAATATATTGATGCTAAAAAAAATTCTAATATTGCTAATAAATAAATATTTTAGTATGCATGTTTAAATAAAATATTTCAATGCTTCTTATGCAAACCATACATATTTTATATAAATAAATTGAAAATGATGGAGATGTGTAGTTCCTTCCATTTCAACATAGAAATGATTGGTGACTCGTACACAAATATATATAAAAAACCAACATAGATTCATCTTAACCCTAAATTTATGAAGCACCTAGAGGGACCAAATCTATTGAGATGCAAACATCTCTTAAGTTTTGCACTCTAAAAGTGGCTTTCACCTCAAGAGATTTGATCTCTCTCAATATATCAAAAAGTTGGTGTTAAAGTAACGGGATGTATAGAGAGAGAGACATGTTACTGTAATAGAGACATGTACTTAAAATATATTATAACAAAAAGATATTTCAATGTCAGCTATGTATATAGTATATATTCTCTGCATGGAGTTTATACACGATTCACACACACACATAGAGAAACAAAAAAATATGTCAATGTCAACTGTTGAGCCCTGAAACTACATAACTCCTATATATTTTCCTAAACCTTTTCCACCCACCTGGACCTTATAAGCTATCAACATCATTGCGTATTAATCCTAAAAGAGAATTTAAAGTGGTTTTTTAACTATGTCTTTGTGTTTGCTGTTTGAATTAGATTTTTCTTATGAGCTGCAAAATGCAGCCACTTTCCGCAGTTGGTTCAACTTTCTGCAACCATTTTTGTTAAATTCTACATTGCAGGTGTCATCCGACAAAACTAGAAACATGGGCAAGTTAGAAATGACCTGGAAATGGATCAGGTCCTATTGGTCTAGCCGGATTCATGAAGGAAATTCGTGGTCAACGGTGGTTAAAGGATGGTCTAACGAAGGAGTCCTACAGCAATTGGACTCTATTTTCAACCACGTGAAGGATTTGTGGTCATTTCTAGATCCCTGGGGGCACGTTGACACTTGTAGGCTGCCCCACGATGTGAATCCAACAACCGTTTTCAATAGCTTGAATAATCGCAGCAACCATGATGCTAAATCCATGGACGTTGTCTTTTACGTGTCCATGTAGTTTCACAGGAAAATAGTTATAAAGCTTTTGTTATAAATAACGTGTTTCTATACACATAGAGTTAGTCTTTGTTAATGTAATTTTGTTGTTAAATTCACTGTGCCATGACACTAGTCCCACTATGGTAACGCTATTTTGAATTATAAAAGAAGACTCTGTTTCTACATGATTGCATGAGCATAATTCTTTACTGATAGCCTATTGACCGAGGTTGTGCAAAGGGCCCCTGCACACTGAGGTTTCCTTATTCTTATTATTGTAAAGTTTTATGCATCATTTCCTTACTTCCATTGCACATATTCCATAGTTATCCACCTGTGTATATTTCAATTGTTATGGTATTAACATTTCATTTCTGTGTATGGTTTTTCAGCTCTGTATATTTTTTATAACACTGATCAGGGTGTGTGTGTTTCAAGTTAGAGTAGGCCCGGGCGTTTTCACATAGTTTTTGCAATAGCTAGTGACATGGAATTAGCTTCTCTGCTGACTTTACTTTCTTTAGTTTTTTTCTTAATTCTAGTGATGCTTTGATTTCAGTTTTATTTACTTTCTTTAGTAGTTAGTTTAGACATCGGATTTCTCAAGTTATTGATGATTATCTCCGAAAGCCATAGCTTAGACTACCTGGAGAGGTATCAGACTATGATTGATGTGATTTGATTTTAGTTTTACTTTTTTGCAATTAGATATCAGATTTCTCAAGTTATTGATGATTATCTCTGAAAGCCATAGCTTAGACTACCTGGCAAGGAATCAGACTATGATTGATGTGATTTGATTTTAGTTTTACTTTCTTGCAATTAGATATCAGATTGCTCAAGTTATTGATGATTATCTCCGAAAGCCATAGCTTAGACTACATGGCGAGGAATCAAACTATGACTGATGTGATTTGATTTTAGTATAACTTTTCTGCAATTAGATATCAGATTGCTCATGTTATTGATGATTATCTCCGAAATCCATAGCTTAGACTACCTGGTGAGGAATCAAACTATGAACGATGTGATTTGATTTTAGTTTTACTTCTCTGCTATTAGACATCAACTTTCTCATATCATTAACGTTATCTCCGAAAGCCATAGCTTAGACTACCTGGCGAGTTATCAAACTATGAATGATGTGAATTGATTTTACTTTTATTAGATTGCAAGTTTTGATTTGCTTGACTGCAGTAGCTTAATTCATTTTTTTGTATTTATACAGTAGCAAGGATAATGGTTTCATGATCAATAGTTCTCTATTTGTTTGATTAAAATAGTAGCACATTTTCATTCTTTTTCAAGTATTAATTTCATCACTAGTATGTTCTAAGACCCTCTGAAGTGTTAAGATCTAGAAATCATTATAGAGGACATAATTCCCTTAAAATCTACATCTGTTAAATTGGCAACTAGGGCCAAACTCCATGTGGGTTGGATTATTTATGGCAGCTGATATTTTTATTGGATCCCTCTCGTCGAGAGGTGTAGGATTGATCCAAAGATCATCCGATTCCAATAAGTATTTATGGAGATATGAATTTATTTTGTTTATGTAATTATTATCAAGCCGACCAGCACTTATGTAGGCTCTAGAAGCCCAGCAAACGTGTCTATTCATCATCCTCGCTTTAGTATAAATAAGAGAGGATTTTGATTCATTAGAGGACACAATCTTTAGGTGATCTCCTCTCCACATCTTGGGTTTTTGGAGAAGGAGAGATACTAAAGAATATGAAGGTCTAGCTACAAGTACGATGCCCTAATCCAGCGATTATACGCACAGTTAAGTGATGCCCTAGATACATTTATACGCTGTCAATAAAAAGGAACCATAGTTAAAGCATATGGAATAATATGCAGTTCATAATGAAAGTGATAATGGTTCATACGCTGGACATATTATGCTATTCAAGATATATACGAAGACATACGTATTACGCTATTCATGATTCATGATTTACACGCTGGTATCTACACGTTGTGCATAATATACACAGTGGTATCTACACGCTGTGCATGATTATAAATAATATACGCAGTGGTATTTACACGTTGTTTATGATCAGGACGTAGGCTATAATATAACACAGTTATGATCTGTTCATGGTTACGCATATTCAACATCCAACGCAGTCATGATCTATTCATGGTTACGATGTTCATAGTGACATCAGTCAACGTGATTCTCTAATTATTCACAGGGCAGAGATCCTTACACGCAATGTAATGGGTCAAGGCATGAAGTCACAACCAAAGCATGGAAGTCGTAGTAATAACATAATGAAGCACGTAAGAGCCACAGTCATCATAATGAAGACGCTGTAAGGTAATAAACGCAGCAGTGATGACCTAGCTATAGTAGCCGTAGTAAGGAAATCATCTAGATGTAGTCAATGGTGACACTCAGCCCTAGCCGCAGATCATTGATGAAATTTATAATCAGATCATGGAGACTTCTTTATACGTTGCTCATTAAGGTCTTTATACGTTGTTCATAAAAGAATTTATATGCAGATCATGAAAACTATATACGTTGTACTTGATATGTAATATGGGCACATCTATGAACAGTTTAGATGTGCTATGAAAGATCTTGGTATATAAATCACAGTAACATACATTCTGTACAGCTATGACTTAAAGTATCAAATGATGCACCAATATGCAGTGATCACCTCTACAAAGGATGTCATTCTCATCAAATGTATATGAGTATGATCAGTAATGGGACTATGAAGGACAACATGATCATGATGATGTAAAGGGTAGCATGATCAGCAATGAGATTGCATGCAGATGTATGAGGTAGCATGCTGATGTATGAGGCAGCATGATGATAGATGAGACAGCATGATGATGTAGCATAATGGGGATGAGCAGCATGATGATGAATAGGGCTGCATAATAATGGAAAATGTAGAATAATGGACAACATGATGATGAAGGAAGATGAGATGGTGCTCCATTGTATGGTACAACTAATGGACGAAATGGATAGCTGAAGCCATCACCTTAGAGAATTAGTTGAAGGAGAATGTCTTCAACTGATCTTATTGTTATACGAAATGATCTATGCTAGATCTAGATAAGTCAAAGTGTTACCTTCTGTTGTAAATGTACTATCTCTCTCTCTCTCTTTCTCTGCTGAACTTTGAAGATAAAAGAAGATTTGATCAAAGGGTTTCCCCACACATTGTGGGGTTTGTCCCTGGCTTGTGCCACATCTTGTGTCCTCTTGTCTTGGCTTGTCTTCTGCGTTTTATATTTATGTTCTATCTGCAGTTTATCGTAACGCTGATGTGATTGCTAACTGTGAAAATTTAAATAAATTGCTCTAGCATAAAACATACCTAATCTTAACAACATCCATACTTTCCTTCTAGAGTTATTTCCATTCACATTAGGAGATAAACGAAGATAAAAACCCCCAAAATAAAATAAAAATCAAACGAGAAAAGTAAGAAATAGGTTATCTTTCACATATAGTGTGCCACACTTCATCAGCTTACGAATCTCGGATTGATAATTAATGTAGCAATTTAGGACACACTAAATTGACCAAACATTTTGGTGCCATTTCCGGAGAAGTGTAACTAGGTAGCCAATTTCTTAAAAAAAAAAAAAAACTGATAACTTCTTGAAGTATGCTCTCCTCTTGCACCTAGTGTGTTCTGGAAGGATCATAAAAGAGAGTTATTAGTTCAATAATTTCTTGATTATGCTCTCTTATTGCACCTAGTGTGATCTGGAAGACCAAAAAGAGAATTATTAGCCCAACTTGAAAAGAAAAAAACAAAGAAAACAAAAAAATGGCATGCATAGAGCAAGAGATTCTAGGAGAAGGTTTATAGCTAGGGCCAAGAGTTCGATTTTCACAACTCTAGCTACTTCAAGGCATAGACAAGATTCACCCCCATTTACTCCTAGCCTTAAGATTCCTGGAATTCAAGGAGAAGCAGTTGAATTAGAGGATTATCCCACACTATCTACTAAATCTCATCTAGGAGAAGAATCTTTCTTCACTTCTATTCGGGAACATATTGTAATCAAAGAAGTAGAATCACCTGAAGAAGAGAAGGAAGAAACTCTCTCTCGTCCACCCTTGATAGAAGAACCAAAAGACTCTGAGGAAACTATCATGACGAAGGTAGTAGTAAATGGATTTGGAGGTAGAGGTAGAGGAGGAGGAAATAATGCAGGCAACAATGGTGGAGGTGGAGGTAATAATGGAGGAAATAGGGAAGGAGATATCTCATTTGGATTCCCTATAGTTGATCAGGAAACTCATACAACAATGAAAAACATCTCACCATCTGTCCTCCCAAACTTTTATGGGTTGCAAATTGAGGATCCTGAAACATTTCTATTTGAGTTTGAAGTTGTGTTCCGAACCTATGACTATATGGAAGACTCTCAAAAACTCAAACTATTTCCTTCAACATTGAAGGGAGTTGCTTTGAAATAGTTCATGGGATTAGTCACCCAATCTATTAGGACTTAGAATGACATGAAAC
This sequence comes from Pinus taeda, assembly GCA_000404065.3. Taxonomy (NCBI): domain Eukaryota; kingdom Viridiplantae; phylum Streptophyta; class Pinopsida; order Pinales; family Pinaceae; genus Pinus; species Pinus taeda. Next base: position 27,079 of record APFE030163438.1, read on the forward strand.
AAACCATTTTTGATAGATACCTGGACTATTGTATGCCCACCAATCACAAGCATGAGGTATTCAAAATGATGCAAAAAGAAGATGAAAACTTGGAGGATTTACTTGAAAGATTTCAATACAACTTAAAGAGAGCAAAAATGAGTAACTTAGATGAGGAAACCTTGAAAGCCCTTCTATTGAAAGTCATTAGAGATGAATGGATAGATATTTTAAACATGATGGGGAAGGGAGATATTTCTCAACTTCCACTTCTTCATATCGCAGAACTATGTGTCCATCTCTCAAGGGGAAAATCTAAAATAGGAAAAGGGCCTAGAGATCCTTCTCTTATTAGAACAAAAAAATCTGTGACTGGATCAGTAAGTAGGGTAGAGATTGGCAATATGCTTGATGAATTCAAAACTAATATTCTAGGGAGCCTTAGTGAACAACTAGACACCCTTAAAATACAAAACAAGCAGAAAACAGAAGTTGATGCTTTGGCCATCTTTTGTCCAAAATGTAGGAAGAAACATTCTCTAAAGGAATGCCCCTTGGATGCAAAAGTTGTAAAAACATGCATGATTTGCTCAGAAAGACATGAAACCAAGGATTTTCCTTCAATCCCTGGGCTCAAAGTTGTCTTTCAAGAAGATCCAAATTCAGTAGAGTTCATTTGTTTTGTTTCAAGAAGACCTTGGTAGGGGCAACAAAATCAAGATTTAATAACCCTATGAACTTTCAGCCCCCGCCAAATTGGAATTATTGGAAACAACCTTGGCCCTAACCTCAAAATCCATATCAATCATGGGCACAATGGATGCAAAATCCTTATGGGAGATTTGCTGAATTTTATCAATATCCTCCATATTTTCAAAATCAACAAAATCCAAAACTTCCAAATCAAAACCCACAGCTTTCATTGCCATTTCCACAACAACAACCTTCTCAACAAAATCCAAATCCTCAACTATTGCTTCCATTTCAACAAAAGACAAATCAACTACTAGCCCAGCCATTGCCAAATCCTAACAAAAAAAATCCTTAGAACGCTTACATGGTAGAAGGACAACAATTTCCTACCTATATTATTGTTCCTCTTAATGATGTACAACTCAGGTCTAGTAGAGTTTTAGAAAAAACTTCTATAGATTTTCAAAAGCAGGATACTTCTGAGGAGGATTCTCTTAAAGTCAATAAAGGTTCTTGTTAGCCTCCTGCTGCAGCAGGTTACTCATATTTCATGATTGACATTTTTACAGGCCAAATATGTCATACTTTGCATGCTGCAATGCTCCATATTTGCTAACAGACACCAAAGAAGGAGGTCGTGTGCTAGTCTAAGTTCAACTGTTGCATTCCAATTTTGAAGAGTTAATTCATTTTTGTAGAATTCTCAACCGAAGGGAGGTCCAAACAGCTTAATCTTGGTCTCCCTAGGTTTCAATTTCCTGTTTTAGAATATAGAGAATGAATAATCTGTACAAACTGCTTAATCTTGGCAAATTCTTAGATAGGTAGGGAATCAAAGGAGCCCAACTGCTTAATCTAGGCCCTTCGAAGAAATAAGTGTAGATATAGATAGGAGGAAAGTGCAAAGGAAAAAATTGAAAAAATGGGTCTGCAAGTCTAAGTGCACCCAAACCAAAAGAAGAAAAAATGCTAGGTAAGTAGGCTGGGTAGGTAGTTTGGTGGTTGCAGAATCAATGATTATGATCAGTTTTGTATTTTCAAGTGATTATATCTATTCAAATCAGTATTGCAAGGCAAGAATCCTATGGAGGAGCTCAAGCGAGGCATGACTAACCTTCCCTTTCTTCATTATTCCCTAAATCATTTACTAACTTCCCCTAAAGAAGTCAAGATCTGCTTGGCATCTCTTAGTTTCATCATTTTCCATATCATTTTCCATAGTAAAGATCTGCTTTACTCAAGGAAGGTCCATACTTTCTTTACAAAGTTCTATCTCCCCTTTAAAGCCTAAGATCTCTAAGACTTAGCGCTTTCTTGTCATTTCATATTAACTCCTGACATTATTATGTAAATCCCTATCTATTTCCCTTCCCCCTACTAAAACTATGTTAATATTTCCCCTATGTAAATATCCCCTCCCTCTAGTTGAAACATAACCATAAATATCCCCTTGGGAATTACTAAGTTCACATGGATCTTAGTAAGAACCCTCATCTCTGCATAAATTTCCATCCAAGGTGTTTTGGACTCCTTCCAAAACAAATAAAAAAACCCCCACCAAACTATACCGCACCACGCGCATTGCATTTTTGGGGTTTATTAATGTTTGATTAATAAATAACCAAAGCGTCGAACATATTAATCCTTAACCTAAAGTTCAAACCCACACGCGGCCGCAAATATTAAAATTTAACACGCGCATTGTTTCACCAAAACCCGTGCATCTTCCCCTCCCGTCCACCGTCGGATCAGCCCTCCTAGATCTGACGGCCCTTATGCATATCGGGCGCCCTTTTGTGATGGATAGTTAGCACCTGATGTCCGACGGTTTTACCAACGTACACTGGGACAGCTGGCGGCATCCCATTGCATCAGGCCGCCCCTGACAAACACCACCTCTGTACCAAAGGCGGTCCAATGCGATCCAAAACCGCCCTCCCCTCTTGTGACATGAGCGCCATGTTGTCTACCAAGTTGCCGCCAACTCACCCTTTCCTGCCTATGCCTTGATGACGTCACCCTCCCACCGTGTCCCCACCACGTCATCACCCCGCTGTACTGCCACGTCACCCTGCTGACGTCATCATGCTGACGTCATCACCGTACCAGAGGGCCCCACTGCTGATGTCACCCGCTGTACTGATGACGTCATGCTGACGTTAGCAGCTGAAAAAAACGTGCAAGTGCAAAAATCAAACTTCGGAAGCCTGGAATGAGAAACAGGGGCAGTTTTCGATGCACGATTAGCATCGCTACGGGAAATGGGCCAAAGTGGGGAATCTTTTGATTCCTCAGCCATTTTTGCATCGAAAAAGGCAGAAAAAGCCCAATTTTGCTCATTTGAGCGTATCAGAAGAAAGAGAGAGGCCCGGTTCAAAGATTAAAGTGTATCAAAGCAAATGTGAAGCCAAAAAACCATGTCAAAGAGTATCAGTGTTGCGGCGAAGTGTATCAGTGGAGATCTTCTCAGGGCTCGAGGCGAATGAAGCATTAAAAGAAAACCTTGAAAGACAAGAAGCAGTTAAGGATCCATTCAAAGCTCACCAACACAAATGACTGCACAATTAAAACCCACAAAAGATCAGTGGACCAAAACTCAATGCACAGTTATTACAGGAGCACTGCACCAAGCCACAAAGGACACCACATTAACTCACTTTTGATCCAGCTGCCTCTGGCTCAGCCAAAAGAAGACATACTTGCATTTAATTCCAGCATAAGTGAGGTTTTAGAAAGCTTTTTCCCGCAGACCTATTTAGGTCGGTTGTAATAAATACTTTTAGATATTTTACCTATATATACCACCTTCAAACATGTAATAGTGGTTGGTTAGTCTTTGTTGGTTTGATATTTAGCTTGAGCAGAGACTCGCACTGTATATGTGATAATTTCTATAATCAAAGATTTCTTAAGAGCTTGTAGAATGAGTTGTGTACTGTGTTTAATTGGCTGAAGAGTGACTATGGAATTCCTGTGCTTCTACATGGTTCAATAAGTGTTCCTTAACTCTGTCTAGTTTTTCATGTTTGTTTATCATCTATGTTTCACCATCTAAAATTATAGAAAGGAAGAATAGTTTAGGATTTGCTTGGCAACACCCTATGCTCAATTTCTGTGATTTCTACATGTTTTCATCAAGAACAGCTATGAATATGCATACTTAAATGATCATGTTTACACTATTTCTTTCACATATGAATGTTAGTTTAGGAATTCTTAACTGCTTCTAGATAACCATTCATTCACCTCCCTTCTCTGTTAGCTGATGAAAGATTCTTAATTGCCTTTCATCTCTGACTTTCATTCCATCTTTTTAGCAATTGGTATTGTTTCATGTGTAGCTATTCTGCTCTATAATCCTCTTGTCACCAAGAAAATGCAACAGCCATCCTAAATCCCTGACTCCATGCCCAATGGTTTGAAACTTATCACCCTATGCGTGCCTCTCTGCTTGAATGCAACTTCCTTCCATTCAAACTCCATCCAAACTTAGACAAAACCCAAAACCCATTGAATCCAATAGCTATCCTAAAATCATCATCAACAAAGCTAAATCAATAAGAGAGAGCCCTCTCTGATTGGAGGTGGGCTAGAACCTGCAATCCAAAGATTGTTTTGTGGTTACCTCAGCCGTATCCCTTCAGGATCTTAGGGACAACCTGAGTGATAACATAATGGCGACTCCACTGGGGAACTCCTCAGATAATCTCATAAAACCAGTCCGAAGCTCCGCAGAGGAAGAAACCGACCTCTAATAGTCTCGGTGGACCTATGTTCTTAGAAAAATTCCCGAAAAACAAACTAGAAGCTGGCTCCCAAGAGAAATCCACGCTATACAAGGTCAAATCCAAACCCAAATCGCCTAGCTACTTTTGAAAATCCGAATTTAATTCCTAAGATCATTAGAAAGCAAGAGCAACAAGAAGACCCTACTACTTCTAGTCCTGAAACAGTCCAACCAAGCTGTGTTCCAACCCCTGTCAAAGTTCTATTTCGTTCAACCCCAAGTTCCCCTTGTTCCTCATCCACTTCTCCAGGCACTTCTTTCACACCTCCATTCACTGCAAATACTACCACTACTACTCCTATTATCCCAGTTGTTCCTATTGTTCCTCTCATCCCTGTTGTTCCCCTTATCCCTGTTAATATGGCTAACAGATATGCTACGTTACAGTTGCCTCCAAATCCCGGGGCTATGCCTCAGGATTATCAGACCAAAATAACTTATTTTGATGGCGCAACTTCCTGCACAGCCCTTCAGCATACAAATAAAATGCAGGATTACTTTGAGAGCTATGAGATTGACGATGATAGCATGAGAATGAAAATTTTTGTTCAAAGTCTAACAGGCGACATTAGGACTTGGTTTAGAGCACTCCCAACCAATTCCATAGGAGACCCAGAAGCCTTATACCAGTCATTTATCAACAGATGGGAGAAAAAGAAAGACCCCCTGCACATACTATCTGAATA
>APFE030163451.1:0-12095 GCA_000404065.3 Pinus taeda
GGGGGGGACAAGTCCCCCCCGCACCCCCCCACGTGGAGGGGTGCACAAAACTTCCTTGGGTATACATCCTGCTGAAACAAAGACCTCTGAACAATCATGCTCCACACACAACAATAAGTTTTTTGCTAGGCCTAATTTGAAAAGCATACATTTATCTTTGTTGATATTTGCTTAGTGAAACATTTCTTAGGCCACTATAAGGCTCTTTAATTTTTCTTCCTGACAAGAAGTGACCTGGTTCCTTTGAATGAATGTTACTCAAGTATTGCTTAAGATTTATGAATTGTATTACAAAAATTGCTTAAGCCTTTCAGTGACGTGTCTATATATTATTTTATGAATTGTATTTAAAAGAGAGATAGGCATAAAGGATAATAATTCCTCTTCTTCATACTTCCTTGGAAGGAGTGCTATAAAAGTCTTTGGGGTTTTAATAATTCACCTCAAGTCTCTTAACTTTCTACTACACACACTGCCTCCCTTTTAACCATTTCCCATAAACACTTGAAGATCTTTGTTGGAAACACTTATGGAGCTGGGGACTTGTTCCTCTTCAAGGGAAAGCTAGTTCTTCTATTTATTCCTCCAAAGTTGGAGTCATATACAAAAAAAAGGTCAAGGACTTGAGGAATTAAATCCAATATCAGATTATGGCTTTCACTTTTGCAGTTTTTGGGATTTCAAAGAAAACCTTTAAAGAAAAGCTTTTCTTCTGTTTCGATTTCTAATCTCTTGTGGAAATTTCCCATGTTTCCTTTTGATGTTGAAAATTCTATTTATCCTTCTTATTTGGCTAGAAGATTAGTAAAAGGATGTTGTATTCTATCCACCTCCTTGAGCCATTCACTTCTTGACTTCTATTTTCAATATATTTCTTTAGGTAAATATCATGCAGCATTTTCAAAATCTCCCACTCTTGGTCTAAACTATCCTAAAACATACCTTCCCCATCAATTATTAGTTGAAGTGAGATTATATTGTCTTTTATTCTCCATAAATTTCTATGGGGGAAGAAGATCCAATTCATAAAATGGATTGGATCTTCATTCAAGCATGCTCTTATTCTACTTTTCAGGTATGGATAGGTATTCCACATTACCTTGAATTTTACACGGAAATTATTTGGTTTTTCTTTTTTTAGAGGATATAAAGCACTCTTTCAATGATATGAATGAGCCCTTTTCCAAATGAAAGAAAAAGAATAAAATTTTCTTGAAGCGCAAGCCTTTCTACAACAAAGTCCTAGACCTTCATCCCATTCTTCCTTGTAAAAAAAGCATCCTTGAGTAGGTATTCTCTGAGTTTGTTTTTTTCTACAATAGTTGGTCAAGTTCCCTAAGGGATATTTATTTTCCAACAACCTCTTATATTTTCATGGTGACCCATACTAGGATTTAGGTTCCCTCCACTTATTTATGGAATATAAGAATACATCTTCTTTTCCTTCGAAAGACCATTCTAGTAGAATGTTTTGAGGCTTGAGGATTGGCAAGACTAGGCCATGTACATTTTGTCAAAAGAAGAGCCTAAAAATATTTTTGTTTGGAAGATAATGGATACCGAGAATCAACCATACCAACGATGTTTTTCTTCCACTTTTCCTAGGTTCCAGCAACTAGCTAAGCCCCCCATTTTTTCTTGAGCCCCTTTTGATCCTCCTTCCATCATGCTCCTAATTGATCTCCTACTTCTACTAGTGTTATAATTGTCATATATGTCCCTTGGATCAGAAAATATTATGCTCGCCAAATTTTGTGTACTCGATAAAAAATAAAATCATCTAAAGTAGATTCCCTTAATGTTGCATGTGAGGTCTCCCTGCTTAAGAAATAAATAAGATATTTCCAAAGAGTTATTGTTTCATAGTTCAAAACTAAAAATTAAATTCAACTCATGTTCAAGCCTTCTCCTGGTATCAGGGGAATGATCCCTAATGTCCCTACGTTCACCCATCATGTCCTAATGGATGATGGCCCCATACCTAGCCCTAGCTAAAAGTCATCCATTTTCATTTGAAATCCTTCATAACCTCATCCCAACTCAATTATTACACTTGTTTTTTTTTCCTTTTCCTTCCTCTGTCTCACTCCATTAAATCAGACACTAAATCTCCAAACCATGTTTGAATTGACATTTCATGAAAAATGATGGAATTCTCGCTTTTAATGGCAATGTGTTGAACAACTAATAAAAGATCACTTGATGTGCATTGAGAATGGAAAGATGAAAAAAATATATAATGACTTGTGGGTTGATCGTAAGTGTAATAACCCATGGTGAAAAGTTCATGTAATAAAACTTAATAAAGACAAAATAAGACCACTGTTAAGGGACACTTATTCCAAGCTGAATGTTGGGCAAAGAGATCCTAGTGGGCATCACTGGATGTGTTTATGGCTAAGGCATTAAAAAGGAAAAAAGGTAGTTTTGGCACATTTATTTATGAAAATAATGGAAAATAGGAGAAAAGGGAGGTGAAAGGTCAGAGTTTGCATTTGAGGATGAAATTGAAGGAGAATAATGGAAAATGAAGGAAATAGAGGCCTCATTGATAAAAATCCTTATGAGCATAAGTTGGTACTTATTGTCAGTTTAGTTTTGGAGCTCTCTTATTATTCTTTTTCTCTCTCTCACTCTTGGACACTTAGAGTTTTATTGGAGCATCTAGCTTTGGAGCAAGGAAGTAAAAGGAAAGCAAAGGATAGGAGGGAAAGAAAGGATAAAAAAAGGTATAGCATGATCAAGAAGATTCAACAAGAATACTTGTAGGTAACATATTTCATGTGTGATTTCCTAGTTGGTTTTGACATGCATGGTTTTTCATGTTGGTATATGGCTCTCTTGCTGTTAGTGGCATGGTTTTGTCAGGTTATGATAGTGGCTTTCATCCTTGCCTTGATTTTTTTGGGATAGCCATGGTGTGCTGGGATTTTTTTCTCATTTTTTAACTTTGTAATTATTGAATGGTTTCAAAATCCAGGGTGGAGGTGGTCTCAAGAAAATTCATAAAGGCCTAGGAATTCCTTGATTGGTTTTGGTGGTATACATGGTAATGCCTGAGGGTGGAGTCTTAGTTTAGGGCCTAGTGATCTGATGTGGATTTTGGTAAATCATGAGAGACTAGTGTCTCAGTTTAGGGCCTAGTGATTTAGTGTGGATTGCGATAAATCCTAAGAGATAAGGAGATAGGAAATTCCTCAACGATAATGATGGAGTCCGAAGGCATTCCAAGCCTGGTATGGTTTTGTGTTCTCAGTGTTAGTTTTATTGAGATCATGTTTCGGTGAGGATGGAGGCGTTTTAACCTCTGGATTCTGTTGGTTGGTTTTCCATTACTTATTCCATGAGATCCCACATTCATGATTAGAATATGACATGGGGCTGACTGGTTGAAATAATGATTTGGTTCAGCCATGTCTACGGTTGGGTGGTAGGTCCATGTCCCGAACCTAGTCGACTTTTACTAAGTTTCATAAAAGTTAAGTTCTATAGATTTTGTGCTTGTTAATATGTGGCTTTAATGGTTATTATCTCGTTGTTATTTTCATGGTTTAATTTTGGTTATAAGCATGATTATGTGACTAGTTATTTTCATGGTTATTTCATGTATTTACTTGTAACTCAAAGGATAATGGATGCATGACATAATTGATGTCAAAAAAGTTATGGGAAGAGGGTGGTGATTCTTCTTATCAAGTCTCATTTGAGTTATCACTTATTTATGCTCCATCTTGTATTCATTTCCTACAGATTGCATTGATGCTAAGTGTTTGACAGAATGTTAGTCCCAATTACCGATGGTCATGCCTAGTGCTAGAGTTCATTTTTGAATCGTATGTCTTGTCGTAATGTAGTTTATGGATTCTAATGGTGATAAGAGTTTCTGGGAAGTGACCTAGATTCTGGGCTTTAAAAGTGGCACAAATCCTAGAGTTGTAGGCATAGGTTTGAGCAAGAAAGTCCCTAGAAGTTGGCATACCCATGTATTATAGACATATTTGGGCACTTCAACCCCAATCATATATGTCAATAAAACAAGGGCTCTTTAACCCCTAATAGTGTTGTTTCATACCATAAAGGATCATGGTCAACAGATTACATCATTTGCCAGATGTTCCACCTAAAAAACCACTCAGAACTGGCCAAAACTGGACCATACTAACTACTCCATGGTCAAGTTGCAATGTCTACTAACTCCTACACTAGCCAGGTGTGATGCATACTGAAGAAGCCTTCTGTAGGGTGTGATGAGTGAGAATAGACAAATGTCTGAGACAGTTTGCTAAGTGGATGCTCATGGAATCTTCTAGAAACTTCTCCTATGACACTTGCCTCTCTGAATTCGCCCAGGGATGAGCAAGAGATCCATGAAATATCCAAGTGGAACTAAGAACTACAAGTGGAATGAAACTAATAAAAAACCTATACATGACTCACACCTCTACAAACATCTATAAATGGATCCCTTATCTGAGAGATCTGGGGGCTGGAATTTTGTAATTTGTGAGGAAGTGCTAATAGTTTGTCTTTGAGAAGAAGCATTGTATTGTTGGGTGATCTTTCTTTTCATGAGGTGAAGAGGGCTTTGATGATGGGAGAAGGATGTTGGATCAGACAACTAGGTCGTAATCCTCTCTTCTACTATTAATAAAGTTCTTTGAGTTTTCCTCCATACAATCATGTATTTGTGAATCGTGTTATTTGTGAATGTAATTATATGTTCGATGTATTTATAATTCTATATTTTTTATGATATTATAGATCGAGATGCTTTGATGGTGTTTTGTTACTTTGTCTCTACAGGTATTCTCTAAAGCAGGACAAGTAGGAGAGGAGTTGCAAACTCCATCAAGGGAGAGAGAAATCAAGCAAGGAGTCAAGCGGCAGATCTAGGATGTCCCTCTTTGCTTCTCTCTTATTTATTGTACATCAAGGAAATTGAAAATTACTTTGATTGTTTGTTTCTAAGATAGCTATCAATCTTAGTGGGACTAGCTGATCGAAAAGACACTAGTTTTCCCGCAAACAAAACGGTGACTCCACTAGGGAACAAATAGTTTGTTTATTTGTTATTGTTGTTGGCTTTATAAACTACAGACAGAGCCTGAAGTTAGCCAGATAACCTTTGAACTGCTCTTTCTATGCAATTGCAAAGTAGATGAATGCTGCTTCAGGAAATATCTAGGTTATTTTATGAACTGAACATCTGACTTACAAGCATCCTAATCACCCTTGTGGTATCTCAATAACCTCCTAAGATCATAACCCTATACTTTTTTCTTTACTGTCCATAATAGCTCAGCCTAAATCACTGAACTCGGCTGTAAATTTGAGCAAAAACCCACCTCAGTTTCACTCCCTAGCCCATCGCACTACCTGTAACTAGAAGCCAATATGCATCACACCTCCCATGTGTAGTAGGTGAGATGCATCCCCGTTTCTATGAAGGACAGGTGCAATGACTGAGTAATCCTATTTCCCTCTTTGAAATTTGGGTTTCTTGTCCTTGTTTTTAGCTCTATTCAGTTGTTTTTGCTACTTATGATCAGTATCTCATTGCTGAAACCTCTTTCCTTTACATTGTTCGGCCTCCATTGATTAGGATTAGTAAATGTTTTTTTTATGTATTTGTCCATCATTTACGATCCTTTATCAAAAGTAGCTTGAATAGAACTATCATTTTGATGCAAAAAAAGTGTCGTAATTGTCATTTTGAGTCAAAAATAAGAGTGTCATAAAGTCTTCCTCCTCTAGATAGTTGATTGTACTTTTGTCATTGTATTTGATTTGAATTGTCAATATTTGAAGTGTCAAAAGTAGTTTTCTATTCGAAATTGAAAAGTGTCATTTAGTCTTCCTTTCATTTTGAAACGAAATTGTCGAAATGTCGCTTTGAAGAAAATAGTTTAGATCTATACTTAGTCTTCCTTTTTGGCATTCTCACATTAAGGAAATGAAAAACAAACATGCATTTGCATTTGCATTTAGACTGTGTGCGAAAGATGATTTAGGAAAAGTGAATTTATTGTGTTCTCTTTTCTCTTTGTTTGAAACAATCGTAATATTCTTTCCTTAGTAGCTAGGATTTTCATTGCTAAAAGAAAACAACGAACGTTTATCATTTTAGATTGCATATTTATGAATTTTACATCTACATCACGTGGGGAACCTTGAAAGGAAAACTTCTAAACAAGATCAACTCTAAAATAAATCTCAATAAACTTAAAAATGCTTTGGAACCTAACGCAACACATCTATAGGTCTAGGCTAGAGACGTGTTCCGGCATCATAAATCTAGTAACTATTGTCTTCATCGAAAGTTGGGTGATTCCTCCTCTTTGATACGACAAGTGCTAGTACGGACTTGTGCTCCCCGTACTGTTGAGTATATATTGGGAGACCACAATAGGCTTATATCCTTTATCCATAGGAAGTCATGTCTACTACCCTATCGATCGCAATGCACTAAACACAACATTCGGGAATATTGACTGCCCTACATAAGTCCTTGGTAATCTCTCTTTAATTTAGCACCAAGGTGTATATTGCAGTTTTGTGATTGGTTTGGTAATCCCTCTGTCTAGATTTCCAGAGTAGTCACTTTCGTTCCCTTTTGACTCCTTAAAATAAAAGGTCCATCTGAGCACTTGTCACTTCAAGCTCATTAAAGATTGAAGGGGACTAAAGTCATCTTCATCTTTTTCTCGACTCTTAAAAATTGAAAAAGAAAAGTTGTGTGAAAGCGCCATTAAAATTTATTTAATTTGGAATAACATTTTCTCCTTTTTAATTTTGAGTTGATCTGTTGGACACCTAATCCTCTATGGGTTAGTGTGGAAGTTGAATAGACAAACGAAGTCCAAGAAACCTTGGGATGTGGAACCCAACGGTCAAACCATGTACTATAAATGTATATCATTTGTTAATAAAAAATGTACTCTCATGCTTTATCCTTTAGATTCTCTTGCTACTGATGTGTGTTTAACATGGTATCAGAGCGGGCGATTGCTAGTCTTGCTCCAATTTGAGCCACTTGTTTTGTGGTCTCTATATACATATCAGTTCTGCCTTTCTCCTAATCAGAATTGATCAGAATTTCCACGTTATAGAGCGTCAGATTTTGCCCATCCAACGACATTATTGACAACATTAATTAATGCCCTATCTAATTGTAAGAATTGAGCATTTTATTCCTCATTCTGTGCCAGATTCTTTACTGCGCTCTGTGGGCTCTCTTCCATAACTATTGCCTACCATTAGCTGCCACCTCTGTCTATCAGGGCTGCTACTTACATGCACCAAGCCGTTTCATCTAATTATGTCTCTGCGATTTTGAATCTGCTTAGTCGTAATAATCTGCTCTCTGTCTTCCATAATTGATTCTGCGACATTCTACGCTCTGTCTACCATAATTATTTCTACACCATTTCTTCCATGCTTCAGCTTTGAAAACATTCTGAATTTCCGTTGAATGCCTTGAGGTTGTGCTGTTGCATTGAATGCCTTGAGGGAGTGTTGCTATAAGAGTTTACTGCGTGAAAGGTATGAAATGAGGCTGCTGGGTATATGAGCTCTGCGTGAAGTATTATCTCTGTTGAAGAACCCTCCGTTGAAACCAGATGTGGGTTGTTGAAAGGTACTGTTTTCATTGCCACAAAAAAACATTCACTATAATGCATCTTTTGATTACACTACTTGGATTCTTGCCTCTATAACTATATTGGGCACTGGATCAAGTCTCTTGGACAGGGGGCGAATTCTAATGGTGATGGTAATAGTCTCCTTAGCTTTGATGTAATCCATCATGTCAGTCGCCAGAACCTTCGAATATCCATACCGTGGCCTGGGGCTGAGCAAATGGGCTAGGCGACAAGTTCTGTCCAATGCCGAGAGTGGGAGGCCAGCTCCGTCTTGTAGACCTAGATGCAGAGCCGAAGCCACCTCTGGACGTTTAAAGTGACCTGGACGTGGAGCCGAAGCTCCCTCTTTGGACTTTTAAGTGACTCATTACTTTTACTGTGATAGTTGAGGCTTTTAGTAGTCCACAGGGAGCAGATAAGGAACACCCTGTGTTGAATGTCGTGGTCTATGCATTAGCTATGGCCCACCATTGAATAGAAACTCTTCAAATTATGACTGATGATGCGTGACTTCTACAAATTCATTCAAATTGATTATGAGTCGAATACCGCCATTTGCTGTTGTTAAGCTTGTGTAAGAGAGGAAAACAACGACCAAGAATGGTCGAGCCGTGAAAAGCCCAGCATACTACAAGTGAGGAGATTATGCTCCTGGCCTTAAGGTTGATGGTATGGATGTATTTGCCATGAAGCAAGCTTGCAAATTTGCCAAGGCACATGTGCTAAAGAATGGGCCCATTATACTTGAAATGGACACATATAGGTACCATGGACACTCAATGTCAGATCCAAGGAGTACTTATAGAACTCGAGATGAATTAACATGGTAACGTGCTTTCCAGAACATTTTCATTTATTTTTTCCATTCGTACAATAAAACCAGTGACACCATACTGAGGCAAGAAATCTGCAGAACCAAGAAAGTTCTGCTGACAAAGTGCAATGGACTGATCCACTAATTATAGATTTTCAAACCCTTACCCTTGATTGATGAAGAAATGTCTCCCTAGAATGTTGAGCTGAGTTATTGTGTATAAATTAAGCACCGTCATAGCCCACAATGCACATAGAGTCCTTGTGAAACTTAGAATTTTAAGTCTTTCCCACAATTGCAATTTCTCATGCAGATTGGGGTGCCCTTTTCCTTAATTCAATATTTCAGTCAATTCAATATAATCCAAAGCCTCTAAAAGATGATCTTTGAGAGTATCCAAAGTAGTTTCTAGTGAAGATGAATCCGTCACCTGCATAAAACGTATACTCAGTCCAAAAAGCTGCCAAAAATAGTAAACTATGCTACGATTAAGGAAACTGAAAAACTCAAAGAGACAATGTTGGGGGTCCAAGTGGAATAGGACGGTGGCCACCAATATCCACCTAGATCATTCCTCTCCCCTTAGGAAGAAATGGTCCGCATTTCTTTGAGTACCTCCATGATATGAAGAACCTTCTGTTGAACCTCGTCCCCGGTGAGATGTTTTACAATATTTGATGTGTCTAGTAAATGGTGGGAAGAATGGTCGAGGGAGGTGCAAGTAAAGAAATGGGCAGATGTTGTGCTCCAAAGCATTGTTTCCCATAGCCTTAGTAATTGTGTAAGGACCATATCAAAGTGCTATGAGTTTCCAATGGGATCTTATAAGAAGTTCTTTTTGCAAATGCAATCAGAATTTGTCACCCACCTAAAACTTCTGTGACACCCGATGTTGATAATGTCTCTACTTTTACTTGGCATTTTCCACAATGGAGTGACGATATATTGGCCCGTTGGGTAGAGGTTCTTCGTGAGTCACATCGAATGAATTCTTGACCTCACAGTGTAACGATACCCTTGTGGGTGAGGAGAAGATGTCCTTGTATTCTATCATTACCGTATCCAACTACATCTGCTACATGGAGGCACCCTTCGAGGGGGCCATCAATGTGGCTACGATCTTCCCTTGCTTTGAGAGTGAACCAGAAAGAGAATAAATTCCCTGGTCTGGGGGATGATCTTACTGCATTTCTTGGTAGAGATCAAAGAGGTGGCAGTAGGTGGGGCTACGTCTGGTATCATGTATAATGTATTATCCAAAGAAATAATCATACAGAGACATCTAGCCTCATATATATCATGTCTATTCCACAAATATGGTTGTCCTAATAATACATCACAAACGTTAAGAGGAGCAACATCACACAATACCTCATGTGTGAAGGGCTTGATCTTATAGGAAAGGTGGCATTGTTGGGTGACTCGAAGATCTCATGCTTGGTGAAGCCACCAGATGCTATACAGCTATGGGTGTGGTATAGTCAGTAGGCCCAGTCGCTTCACGACCTTTGCTGAAATGAGGTTCTTTTGGCTACCACTGTTGACAATGAATTGTAGCGGTGAACCCTTCACCCACATTTGTGAGTGGAAAAGATGCCCCCCCTCTTATGGATTGTCAAGCTCATTCTTTTCGTTTTTGGTAGTGGCAATAGTGGCTATGGGATCCACATCAATTATCTACTTCCCTTTGTCACTCCTCTTATTGGGTTCTGACTTAGGGTTGGAACATGCATCTGATTCTGAAGCCTTGAACTTGGCCACCAACGACCGTTTCGTTCAACACTCACTCATGTTATGAGTGGGGCTCTTATGAGACTCACACCACTTTCGTTTTTCCTTCTTTGACTTCGTGGTGTTATTTTCTTTTAGCTTCGATGGGTTGTATTCGATCACCTCGCCTTGGATTTGTCCTTTGTTCTTCGGATTCAAAGATCCAAAGTCTCTCTTCTTTTGTTTAAACTCCTGCTTGATCATGATAACATATCAGTATGACGTGCCAAACGAGGATATGTCTAGGAACGCCATCTTATCCTGGATGTATCTATGTAGGTAACCACAATATTTGAGTACCAAATTCTGCTCTGAATCCTTGATAGCCAAATTTGTACGAAGGGTATGAAAAATATTGGTAAACTCCAATAGGTCTTGGTCCCTTCCCTGCCGCAACATTGTCCACTTTATCTATTTATCCTCATAGCTTTTAACAGGGTGGTACTTATCCTATGGCATCTTGGAATGAATTCCAGGTGGGTGCAATTGAAAACAGTGAGGGTGTACTTTCATACTTCTGCTTGTAGTAGGTTTTGCCACCAGTCCTTGACGTGGGGGGAAATTTTGAGAAGCTAAATAGTGATCTTTTCCTGGTTGTAAAAATCATGAACATCAAAATATGCTTATAGTAGATTTAACCATTTACCTATGACATACACATGTATTGTTGGGTCCCTATAATACTAGTGATTACCCCATTACTATTGTAGTTGTACCCCTTATTAATATTATTGTTCCCCTATTGTCCCCATATTGTTATTACTGTGCCCTATAGAATCCCTCTATTGTAATTTTTGTGGCTTTATATTATTATTGTTAGGTCGGCTGGGTTATATTGTGACTCGTTAGACTCCTATATATAGAAAGGAGGTTTTATCATTTCAATCATCGAAGAATTGTTCATTTATGTAATGTAAAGGAGGTTTCCCCCTAAAAGAGGCTGAATTCTAAGGTGTTGATCTATCTTTACTATCTTTTCTTGAGCTGGTTTCGTAACATTTGGTATCAGAGCTTTGGATTCTAGGCTTTCGCTGCTCCAAATAGGTCATCGTGCAATTTTCGCTATAACTTGTTTCCTGTGATGTTTCAGAAGCTAAAACAAAAACCCATTTGAGAAGACATCGCACTGAATCTCAGGTCCAAATTTCAGAGCTTTTTGCGCTATATTTTCGGAGATATGAACTGAGGAAGTTGGTCATTTTGTAGACTCCTCAATTACATTCAAAACAGGTGACTTGGGGAAAATTGTCATAACTTTCTCTTTGAGCATCAGATTGAAATTTCGTAAGAAGGTATAGAATGAGGATGGATTGTAGTTTCATTTATATATTTTTCAGAGCCAAAGGTCAAAACAGGGACACGTGGCACGTCGTACAAATTCGTTCTACTGAATTAGTCTATAATCAAGTCTTTGTGGGAGATTTGGCATAACTCTTCATTGTAGAATCCAATTGGTGTCAGATTGGTGGAATTGAAAAGAGGACACAGAGGGCTACCACAGGTTGCAATTTTAGAACTGGATGATTCGAAATTACAGAGATACATCAAAGGAAACATCGAGCTCCTACAAAGTGAAAAAATGTGTGTATATTTTTTTAAATGTTTGCTTAAGATTGGTTTGAAAAATTATTTTGAAGGAATTCAAAGGGCATAGTGAAGCATTATTATCAGTAATTGATGCCCCGAAGAAAGAAAATTGAAACACTTAGTAGGCGACCTGAAAGCTCTAGCATGACTCATGAAGAAGAGGAAGAAATGCAACATGATATATCAAAATTACGAGACCAAGTGCAACAAGTGTCACTTGCACAAAAGGAACAGAATCTAAGATGGATTGTTTAAAGAAAGGTGTAGAAACTAAGATGAATGAC
>APFE030163456.1:0-14781 GCA_000404065.3 Pinus taeda
TTCCGAAACTAGACAGGAATACCTTTCCAACAAGCTATCTTGGGCTCAATTTGGTCACAGGGAAGGCCTCCAAAACTCCATCTGAAGCGGCACTGTGCATAGGAATAATGGCACTGCACATAGGATAAATTTTGCTAGTTTTGCTCAAAAATCCAGTTTTCGCCTAGTTATTTTATAAATTGACTTTTTCTCTCATCATGGATAAATTTATGATTGTAAATGATGCTATGGTATGTAAATTTAATTGCAAAATGACCTTAGAGGGTAGATTCATCATTTTGAGGTGGTTGAAGGGTAAATTAATTAGTTTCCACGGTTATAGAGGCAAGTTGTTCCACTGCCTATTTTCCTATTCCTAGTTTATAAATGGTTGAAACCACCCATTTTATCATGGATTCAACCCCCGATGGCTAGCATAGGTGGTTTGATGTCAATATTATGTATTCTTTCAGTCATTAGAAAAGGTTGGACTCTTGTGGATGCTTTGAGCTACATTGTACATCTCTACAACAGTTTGGCAAGGAAATAAACCAAGATTTGTAGCTATTTTTGTGGCATTCTTGTGGTAATGTGTTTTTGCATTGTTTCTCTTTCTGTTATTAGTTTTTCTCATGTGTTATATGTGCCAAAATCTATTTCATTCTTCTTAACTAAATGAAATCAAGATAGATAAGTAGAATACATTGGTAACAGTGCTCTACCTTGGAATACATTTAGTTTTTGATGTTTTCAGCTATCTGAAGAGAACTCATGATCCTTGCATGCCCTCCTTAGCTCCTCACCAGTATGAGACCTACCATCTCACTCAATTCCAAGTGCCAAAACACTTACCTACCTTGCCCCATAGAACACCCTGCATTCCTGACTTGATTTCCTGGACCCAAAGTTGCCTGCTCCATTTGATCCAGCAAAAAAACCTTCAAAATCAACCAAAAACCCTATGAGCTACTATACCTAGCCTAAAATCCATATTTAATTCAGTCATATCGACTGAGATTGACAAGGAGAGATCCCTCTCCTGACCTAGTAGGACTAGCTACCAGGTTAAGCTTGGTTTGTGGTTATCCTAAGATTGCCTCCCTTCAGCCTGAGGTCGATCTAGGCTATAACACTACCATTAATAAAGCTACAGAAATACAAATGCTAATGAAAGAAAAAGATCAAAGGATTTTTGAAGTAAAACAAACTTTCCAAATTGAAAAGAATGTGATTTAGAAACACTAGCAAGCAAATATTACCAAGTCACAAAAAAAATTTAATGAATTAAAGCTACAATTTGAATCTGAAGTGAAAGACAAAGATGAACATATATGGCAGTTGCAACAAAGGATAAGCCAGCTGATGGAAAATATGGAGATAAATGAATCCACAAGGAGGCATCAAAACTGGAAATACTCCTAACAAAGGAGCAGGCTATCTTCCTTCACAATTTGGCTTTGATTCATGACTTGTTAAAGACCAATGGTTCTTTAGTAAAACAATTGTTTGATTTGAGGAAGTTTTATGAAGGTATTGATGAAATTTTTTTTGAGTATATAGATTGGAAAGACATTTCTCATGGAAGATCATTTGATCTTTCTTGAATTGAGGAATCATAGAAGGATATCATTTTAGGTGACTGGGACATCAAAATTAAATGTGTAGAAATGGTTATTACCAGAGCCAAAAATATTGCCTTAAATTTCATCGAATACATTACAAATACCTTATTGCAAGCCAATATAATTCAGGAATTCCCAAAGGATGCCTTGCCAGATATCAAATATTTAAAACAATCTTGGTAGGAGACATCTAAAAAAAGGTTCAAGACATTCATATTTTATCACAAGTGAAACTTGAAAGTTATTGGAATTTTCTAGTCAAGCCTCCTAGTCAGTGGCTTGTGCTGAGATGTCTCTCTAATGCAACAATACAATTTTTTCCAGTGCTTAGTGATCCATTATTTACGGGATAAATGTGGATGCAACTATACATCCACCCCAGTGGAAGCTGCCCACAGACATATATAATCTGAGAGAGAGATGAAGAATCAATATAAAGCATATTCATGAGTTCTTGTTACAATAGATCACTAATTTAGCTGTCATTTATCTTGGCTTAGTTTATTGAAGCTTTTTTTAAGAATTTTATTTTATGTCTACTATTTTGTGATATTAATAGGTTATTTAAAACCCGTTCATGCATTTAGAAAGGGGCCATAATTTTGAGAAGACAACTTTGAACGTGCACTATTGTTCGATCCAAAGTTATCTAATTGAGAATCTAAGCCTGAAAGCCATCTTTTTCATAAGCATAGCACTAATGCATCAGGTACTATTATATTTATGTTATCGTTATGTATTATTGAATTAGATAACCTCTTATGCATTATTTCACTACATAAATGCTTTGAAAACAATCAGTCATTATCACTATTGATGTGAAGAATTGAATGTTTTTTATTATGTATGAGATAACGAGATATTTTATATGATTGAGTTTTAACCAAATAAATTAATTAAATATTTAATCAATTTAGTTTGTCATACATTCTTTCTTTTCATCAAAGTATTGAATTATCTATATTGTTATATACTTTGTGAAATGTTTCTTGAATCACCTACAAACATGTACTATCCTGGGAAATAAGTAGAATAAGTTTAATTAGTAATTTTATCATTAGCTATAAAATCATTTCATCAGTTTTAATTCTGTTACTATATTAAATCTCTTTAAAAGGGGAAAATGGTATCTTTATACCCAGTCGGACCAACCAATTTCATCAGAAATGGAGTTGATTTAAGCTCCTGACCAGGTGGTGTTCCTCGCTATTGAGGTAGTCAAGTTCTAGCCTTCAACATTTTTGGCCTAGAAAGAGGTCCCTTGAATATGAATGGAAATAAAGTCTAATCCCAAATCAGAAGGTCATATGAAGAGTCATTCACCCTCAAAATCTCCCCTGACTTCCAGATCTCACTCGAAATCAACTACCCCTAGACCTGAAGTTGTAACCAAATATCCTATTACATGTCCTACGAAAACTTATCAACCTCCTTTGTAGAAGTTACCTTAAGTTAAAACTTTAATTGAGAAATTAGAAGGAACATCTATTTCCCAAGAAAAGCATCAACATTCTGAGTTATCTGAAGGTCGCGTATCATCATCTTTTCCCACATCACATATTTTGACTAGTTCTCAAAGTGAGAAATTCATGATAAATCCATTTGAGTTTCCCTTACCTTCCGACCGAAGAAAGATCCAAAATTCTGAATTCAATCATCCACTAGTGATATTTTGTCTTCATCTCCACCAAAACCACATTTATTTCATTCTGTCTCATGAGCTTCTTCTCATCCAGCCAATCCATTCATCCCTATCATGCATTCCCAACAAAAAGGTGCTAGTTCAAGTAGTAGTAGAGTAGGGGCTACTTATTCCACACAGTCAGCCTCTTCTACTACTACAAATTCTTCTATTCAAATTCCCATAATGGTAAGTAGGCAACAAAACGCACCAAGAACTAGACCGTGGACAAGTCCTAGAGTTGTTCAGATGGTAACACCTATACATCCTCTACCTAAGCATCGTGAAATATGGTTACCAAATTTCAATCCTGACGATGGAATTCCTGCTGAAGAACATCCCCATAATTTTATGCTTGCCATTAATCTCAATGGAGTAGTATAAGAAGACTATGTAGTGAGATTATTCCCATATACCCTTGAAGGATATGCAGGTTTGTGAAACTTCTCATTACCACTAGTATCTATCACTAGTTGGGATATATTTGAAGAACAATGTTTGACCAAGTCTGGTGATGATCGTAGACAGGGAAAATTTTAAGAACCCCCCCTAAATTCATAAATATAATAAATGGGCGAATCTCCATGGTATATAGGAAAAATGGAAGGCGAATTTATCAATAATGTAATATGTATATATAATTTTTTGGCGAATCTCTCACCGGGCATGGCTAATATTTTACTCAATTATAAAATCTTGTAAGGTCTTGGCGAGTCTTTCACTAAATAATAAAACTTTGTAAAGTCCTAGTGAATTTTAGCATTGTGAACTCTTAGAGAATTTTTTGAAGAAGTATAAAACCATAGGAAATATCCGCCTGGCTAATCCAAGCCTAGATGTAGAGAATATGAAGGGTTGAAGCCCATGTTTTGAAGACCCATAGAAAAACTGCATTTTAAGGTGATTTTTTAGTTTGTTTTTCCATGAAATATGTTCTAAAATGAAGCTCTGTTGCATATATTTTGTCTTGTTCAACTTGCAAACTAAATTTGTGGCCAAAAATTTATGTTACACTTGTGATTCCTATGTGGAGATATCAAGGGGCTAGCGCGGATTCTATGCCGATGAGTAATGAAAAAAGACACACGTGAAACTATGCAAGAAGGAAGAAACCTCGAGAATGGAAGGATTTTAAATGGGATCCATCCCAGTACCCTTTTGGAAGGAAAGACAGTAAGGACGAAAGGAGGGTCATCGACAAGCAGCAACGGGAACCACTAGAAAGTTCTCGAATACGTAAAATCCATTCTGGAACTGTTCCGTGAGAAGAGTGAAGATAGAAAGACTAGCCAAGAAAACCAACCCTTAAGGCATCGCGTTGCAGAACGAGGAGATATTCTCCTACAATGGGGCCAAAACAATAGGTCTCGTGGTTATAGAGCAGAATACAGAAGCGTGGTTGAAGAATCTTCTATTCAGGCTAAGAAATTATTCGAATCGATAGACATAATGGAAGGCGTGACCAACAGACTTTATCTACTCAAGCCCAATTATCTGTTCACTCAAGAAGCATGTCATTAAGGCCTTGTACTCCTGTCCATGATCCTTACATGCCCTATTTAAACAAAAAGTTTGTGGATTGATTTTATCTAGGACTCCTTTCTTTTCTTGTAAATATCTTTCAAATCTCTATGGTTCCAAACAGGTTTGTGTTGGTCATTGGTGCAGCATGTTGTCTGAGATAGGCAGCTCAGTTTTGACCTCGAATGAACAGAGTAATTACTCTTATTCTCTTTAGTTGCGTATATATGTTTCAGTTTCTGATCTTATGTTAAATTTAGTTGCTTGAAGACATTTCCTTTCCTGTGAGGAGTTAGTGCTGGAATTGTTTTTTCCCATAATGAAGAAATTGTTTCATTAATTGGTTACTGTGTTGAACAGAAGGAGTACTTTTTGGTCTACAACTTGTTACTAGGAGGAAGTTTGGAAGAAACTCTTTATGGTATCTAGTATGCCAATTTTCATGCATTTATCATGTTACGTCCTTGGAGATTTTTATTATTTTTTAGTGTTAAGTGTTGTTCCCAGTTCTCAGAAAAAGTTGGGTTACAGGAGGAAGGGACAAGCCATAGGCTCATTAGAAAGATAGGCTGAAAGTAGCCATTGGAATTGTTGAAGCTTTGACTTATCTACATGAAGATTGTTCTCATCCTATCATCCATAGAGATGTGAAATCATCTAATATTTTGCTTTCTAAAGACTTTGAACCTCAGGTATCTTGATCTTTGTGAGAGAAACAAGTTCTCAAGCTTCTGTTGAATTGTTTGTATTTTTTGGTTGGAGATGTTATAATAAGGTGTGCTTGATCATTAACTAGCAAATCATCTTTCGATGGATCGTTAACTAAAGATATTCTATGAATAGTTGTCAGATTTTGGGCTGGCCAAATGGGCTTCAACAACATCTGCATATATCACATGTAGTGATGTTGTAGGTACATTTGGGTAAATATCCATTTCTTTCTTTACACCAGAAATAAATGTCATTTATAATCAAGACTTCATAAAACTAGCTGCTATCATATTTCAGGTATCTGGCTCCAGAATATTTTATGTATGGCAAGGTTAATGAGAAGACAGATGTGTATTTCTTTGGAGTAGTTCTTCTAGAGCTAATAACTGGAAGAAAACCAATCAATGACAAGAATCCTAAAGGCCAAGAAAGCCTGGTTATGTGGGTAGGGCTCTAGTGTCCTTGCTTGTTTTGTATTTGATAATTTTGGATTCTTTTGGTTTCTTTGTCTTGGTTTAGAATCTTAATCTCTTGTAAATTTCAAAATATAGGTAAGGCCATTACTAGCAGATGGCTCTGTAAAAGAACTTGCAGATCCACTTTTGGAAGATGCTTATGACATGAGCAAGATGAAGAGAATGGTCATTGGTGCAGCATGTTGTCTGAGATAGGCAGCTCAATTTCGACCTCGAATGAACAGAGTAATTACTCTTATTATCTTTAGTTGCATATATATGTTTTAGTTTCTGAACTTATGTCAAATTTAGTTTCTTGAAGACATTTCCTTTCCTGTGAGGAGTTAGTGCTAGAATTGTTTTTGCCCATAACGAAGAATGGCACATGAAATATCGAGTTGATATGCTTCTGACATAGAGTTAAGGGTGTTTAGATCTAGTGTTTAGGGTTGTAATCTAAACATTTGTTCAGTAGTTCAATTTGTAAAATCATCACCCTTAAACAGGTTAGCCCTGAATGTTGATGGTGGATTATGGCAAAATATTCAAAGCCTCAATTGCCAATAATATCTTTTTCCATTAATGAAATATAATATTCTTTGAATATTAGCAAAAGAGATTACATCATATCTCAAACCAAAGCTTCAGTATGCAAATTACCCCTCCCTAAATAGGCAAGAAGAGCTAGCATATCTGCTTTCACTCCAATATCAAGAGAGTATATATCTTTCCTGAGAATCACTATCCTAGCTGAAATCTGGATTGCAAGATCTGAATTGAAAGCTTTGGTTTCCCCAAATAAAGTGGCTTACCTTTTGAATTAAACTGGCTTTGTCAAATTTCAAACAATGGATAAATGTTAATGTAAGAACGTGAACTTATTCTTCCTCATTGTTGGTCTATAACTAATTATTGCAGATTTTGAAATTACTATGAGGAGAAGGAGATGACCTACCTTATTGGACCAAGAGGCAGTTGACAATGTCCATGGAATTAGATGAATTGATTGAGGATGAATTTGGGGCAAACTTTGGGAATTGTGACATGCAAACTCATCTATCACTTGCAATGCTTGGAGTTGATGATGATTTGGTATCAAACAGTAGTCCGGATCAAAGTGTAGATCTTGTACATGAGAGCAGAACCTTGGAAGATTATTTCTATGGACGTTATAGTCGTTCAACAAGCTTTGATTGATTTAAATCTACTTCTCTGAGCTTCATAATTTTTCTTACTCCTTGCTTCTGTAAAAACTTCAATATTTTATACTTGGTATATTACTGTGAGCCATTGTCACTACTTAGTTGTGTTCAATTTCAATCACTTTGCATATTCGTTGAAGCTGTGCCTGAAGTTGAGTGGAGTCCATGTAAAATCCCTTACCAATTCCTTGTATAAATGTGAAAGTCGTTAGTGGTCACACGTTTTGGTGACCCACTGGTGCTCACTAGAGCTGAAAATTTTCTTGTCCTTGCCTTTGGAGCAATTGTATGTATGTGGAAAGAAAAGAAATTATGATATCGCTATTGATTTGCCAAACCATTGTTATGTACTTTTTCAGGTCTGAAGATGTGTAACTTGTGGTTTAGCTTGCTACATTCTCTTGTATACCAATTTACTTTGAATTTGTCAATATCATAAGCCCAGTAGCGATTTAAGTGTGCGTCTACATGGCAGAACTGCATTGGGCTTGAACTTTTCTAAAATTAAGTTGTATTTAAAGAAATATGGTGTCAAAAAAGCATAGAACTTCAAACATCAAATCTCTTTGCTCCTTGTAGGCTTGAACCAACATCTCTTCTAGAGAAATTCAACAATTCTAATTTAATAATCCTATCGTCCTCTCCTTGTACCTTTTGGGACAATTGCTAGTAATAATAAATCTTAAATTTTAAACACTAAGAAAAACTATAAGTCATGAAAATAGAAATAATAAATAAATAAATAAGAAAGTCAAATAAAAAGGAAATTAAACTAAACACTAAATAATAGTAACTAATAAAAATGGAAGTTACTAAACAACCCATCATAAAACCTCAACCAATCACTTTACAAATAAATAAATTTAAACAATAATAAAAAATAACAAAAATGGAATTTCCAATCTTAAATTATGGACAAGTAGCAAAAATGTTTAGTCAAAAACAAACTAATACACAGTGAAAAGTAAAATTAAAAGCCTAATACCATGCCTACTACAGGTATAATAAAACTATTATAGGTCTAACATATATATTCTTTTTTTTTTTCATCACAAACATTTTTTTTATTTTATTTAAAAATATATATAAATTTCTAAAATAGTAAAAACATTAGCATTGAGAATATCGTCCGTTAATCTAAATAATCAAACTATGATTAAGTTAGTAAAAATTGTTAAACCTATTTATAAACTTCTGATTTTTTTTATATAATAAATGATGTAAAAATAAATATAAAACGCTATTTTTTATCTTTTTCAGTGGATGGATCGTCGTAATGGACCCTTTTATCTTTTTCTTGATGAGATGAGAAAATTAAGATTGGTGACTACATTAAAAAAAAAAAAAAAAAAAAAAAAAAACTATTTCAAAACAATTTTATACCTGATGAATTCAGGAAAACAGGAGCCGGGAGCCATATACACCATGAATCCGGAATTCATGAAAACAGTGGGCTAAATCCGTGAAAACAAGGGGCCGCCCTCCATTTGGAAAAAATTAAGCTCTGCCCTCCATTTCAAAATAGATTTAACATTCGAAGACCAAATTGATCTTCACAATTTCACTACCAAACCAGAAAAAACCAAACCGTAAATCAGAAATCGCGATTTTGATCTTCCAAAACCAGGAGCAAATATCAAAATGGGGCGATTTTAAGAAAATTCGATTTCGTAAATATCAAAATGGAGCGATTTTAACAAAATCCGATTTCGGTTAGCGTATCTGCCCTGGCGAAAATAAAAAAATTAATTAATTTTTAAATAAAATGAAGGCTATATAATATATATATATATATATATTTAATTAAAAAATTCACCCCATTAAAATATAAAAAGCCTTAAATTTCGCGTTTGGGCTAGCCCCTAAAATTACCCATGATGGGACTACCTGCGATGCTTCAAAAATTTCAAAATTTCTTCTGCTGCTTCTAAACAACATTGTACCGCGCTTCTTGTTATGCTTCTGGAATTTCTTCCACGACTACTTAACTTCTTTTATGACTGCCTAACAATAACTCCGTAACAACTCCTTTCCGCGGAGAGCTTAACAACTCCATAAGTACCCAATGGAAGGTCCTCGCAAAGGCAACCTGGACCCAACTTGCTTCCGAATCATGCTAACACGTAGACTAATAATTAGTGATTAGTAATTTGTTTTACCTCCTCTTTCGAGTACTGAATATTTTTATTAAGCAACCTGATATTACCCTGGCTAAGCAACTTGATATTACCTTGGGAACAGAGCTCGAACGAAACTGAGATTAAAAAATAAATTTGAAATTTCTACTATAGAATGCATCTCCTTTGCCAATTTTCCAGTAAGTATTTTTTGCCTTCTCTTTTCTTTCATTTCAATGTTCAACGTTGGGTGGGGCTGTCCTTGCCCGACTGATTCCTTCAAGTTGATGAGATCACTGGATAGTTTCTATATCATCTCTATTCAACCTTTCTACTTTGGATGGGGATTATGAAAGACTAAGAGCCATTGAACTTTTATTTTTTTTCTTTCTTTTTGCTTGATACGATGGATTACCAGCTTAGTTTTGACATGTCACCAATAGACAAGATAGTCTCATTGATAGTAGTCACATTGCTAAAAGGAAAATCATTTCTTGTCGATCATAGGCCAGTTGCCTTAGCGTATAGCCACCTCCATGGAAAAGAGAATAAATCATATCACTATCCCATTGAACCACCCAACACAATAGGGATTCTTCGGTGAAGTCATCCAACAACCAGTTTATGCTTGGGTTGAACTTCCGTGCTTTGATTCTCTCTTGTTTCTTACTCTTCCATATGCCTCTCTCCTCTGAAAAAACAAATAACAAGCTTGGAAGAGCTCCTTTTTTAGTTGAGACCACATACACACTCGTATGTTTGTTTTCGTGTTTTATACTTTGAAAACATCAACTGAAGTCTTCCTATCCCGAAAGTCCCAATTTTGCAGGCTGCCACAGTCATACAATATATGATACTACTCAGTGGCAGTTATTGCAATTTAACTAAAAATATATGTCTCCTTAAGAGTAAATAAGATGTTGTTGAGTTTTAGTTTATGTTAGGCTTCATAATAATTATAAAGGAAAAAATATGCAAAAGCAGCAAATTCCAATGCAACACAAAATATAAATCTGAATATTTGTACATCAAGTCTTGGCTAATGTTAAACTTGATAGAAACTGTAAACGAAAAACTGCGCAAGAGAAACAAAATTCAAATTCAGTGTAGCTCAAAATATAAATATAATAAATCGTACATCGAATCATTGCTAAAGGGGAAAATCACCAAACAAAAGTATCTCCCAGAAATTCTTCCATTTTAATTAGTTGGTTGAACCTCTTTTTGACTAGAGAGGGTAAAGAACTCATAATAAGAAATACTGGAAATATCAAAAAAGAAATTTGCGTACCCTATCGTGACTGTCGGTGCC
Organism: Pinus taeda; assembly: GCA_000404065.3. Classification (NCBI taxonomy): domain Eukaryota; kingdom Viridiplantae; phylum Streptophyta; class Pinopsida; order Pinales; family Pinaceae; genus Pinus; species Pinus taeda. The sequence goes on from APFE030163456.1 coordinate 10,601, forward strand.
CCTTATGCTTTTCTCAGGTAGGGGAGAACACTTCCCAATCATTGCCTCCATGCGCCTCTATGCATGCAAGTCTTACTGGCAGTATACTTCTTATTTACCCGACCACCTCTATATAAAACTAGTCTTCAATTTCTTTATTCAAGCAAACTGCCCTTCGGAAAGCATTCACTGTTATAAACAATCCCCCCCCATCCCCCACTACAGCAAGACATTAGGCTTCATTAGAATATCAATTTGTAAAATTGTTGATTTCATGTAGTAAAGGTGACTGAGAGGCTCCCATATTGTTTGGAGGGTAGGGGGCAGAGATGCCAAACTGAACCCCATCTAATCATCGTAAGAAGTTTCCTTTTGAAAGATTATGTTTCATGGGTATCCAATAAATTAATCCAAAGGCCCCCCTGAAGGCAACGAATGGAAAGGGATGCGATCTAGCCACATAGTAGAATTCCCTATGGCTACCTTGTTATATCAATATGGCAACTTGCATGGGAGCGCTTAGAATTGAACTACGAGACTCAATTTGAATGAGTTTAAGGGACTCAATTTGACTGAGATGGGTAAGGATGAAATGGAAATAGCTCCTACATTTTGCAAATCTAACTGCGATAAGAATCAGACTCGTGGAACTTTCCTCAAACAACGACCGCCACATTTGTTTCTCAAATTCTTGATCTGGGGTTAAACTACTTGCTTCCAATAACCCAATCATTCATTCATTCCTATCGCATCCTCCCAATAAAGAACCAACGTATTTTCTTGTAGTTCGGTCTGTGTAACCCATGTTACTTGCATATGTCCTAAGGGTTGGTTTTGTTTTAGTGTATTCCCCCTACAGACCTATAAGATAAGAGTGAATTTGACTCTTCCTCTCATAGAACTCTTCCTTTCCAAAGCAGTGGAAGCCTCGTAAAGATTACTTGGGCGTATGTCAGGGGGAAAGGTCGACAAAAACAAGGAGTTCGAAGGTCAATGGTTAGGTCGAGGGTCGAAGGTCAAAGTAGTCAGGTAGTATCAGTATTCAAGAAGGGTTCCATCGTAAGTGGTCCATTTACTTTCAAAAATTTCATGTGAACATAAAGTACATGAAGAGAAGCGCCAATCTTACGTAGATCCCAAATAAAATCTATTACCTAATGCTCATGGGTACTTATTCAACCTCTTCAATTCACAACCAGTCACCCTAACGGTAGCTGCAGAGTACTAATAATGATGAATGGTCACCACTAAGGCCAATGATGTTAGCTATAAAATACAATATCAGAAGTGAAGGTGGATCTAAGGAATAATACACCAAGAATCACGAGACATGTAACAAAGTTTAGACGAAATCAACAAAAGAGAATCTAACTTAGACATTGTTTCTAAATCTTTCTTAATTTCTCTTTTCTTACTACAATAAGGCCTAAAAAGGAAATAGAGTTAAGAATCTTGTGCACGTGCAACAATGGGTGCTTCTAACCAGAGGGAGGTTGAACCACCTAGATGAGATACCAGCTTTAGACTCAAGCTGAGTGAAGCCAGACCGAGAGCAGGCTAGGGCTATGGACTATGAGCATCCATTTCTTCCTCAATAAGGGGCCATGCTTCTACAGTGAGATATAGTGGACAGAGTCGCGGTGATATACAATGGACATGTTCGACCATGAAAATATTTACATGGATGATATCCAAAAGGTGGCTACATTCCATTTCAACCTATAATTGTTCGTGTAAGTCTTACTTGGATATTTGGACACTTCTGCATATTTTGACGTGTGTTGGAATTATGTGCGTCGGCCCTACCCCTACAAGAATAAGGCAAGGTTTCAGGCGAGTTTCATTAACTAAATCGATGGTATCCCAAAGGCCCAAAGGGGATATTATTGTGGGTAGACCATGCTTCCTTATCTGAAGCGTGGCATCCTCTCTGGTGTATGCAAGTGTTCACATGGATTTCTTATTTTATTGCTTGGATAGAGGAGAAGAGCCCTATCTTTTTGTTTCATTGTTAAAATTAATTTAAACCCCTTTGACTTTTTGATTTTTAAAAAGAATTGTAGTCTATTACTGTAGTGAATAACACCTACCTCCCATTCGTAGAACATTTTGGCCTTGGAAAACTCATGACAAGTCCTAGTCATGGTTTGACCACATGAAACTTTGGAAAGACACATTATGTATATTATTTGGAATATGGGATCCTAGGTTGGGTGTATGTTTGTCTACCAAAAACTCGTGTGCAAACAGGGCCTATATTTTAAACATCTTTGCATGCAAACATGGTATGATTATATGTTGGAACAAAATCACTTTCCATTGTTTTTCAATCATGAGGAGGGAACTTTTGATCAAATCCACTTTTCTCGATGTATGGTTAAATATAGTTTCTAAGATTCGAAACATTGTGTACATCAACTTTCTAATGTACTAATGACTAGCATTTGGTTTCTTACCAGTAATAGTGATTATCATTATAACACAAATAATAGGCAACAACAATATTACCTACTTCTAATTCATAAAACAAGGTAACAAATTATGCGCGTGCACACATATATATTCTCAAATTATATATATATATATATATATAAAACAGTAAAAGACGAGAATAAAACTAGCACATCAACTCTCACCATATCAATAGCAATTACATGTTGCTTGCAATTCCCGTGGTTTACACTAATACTTAAATATAAGTGCTCAAAAAGAATAAATTGAACCATAAAATACATGCAACTCCCCTAGATTACACTAATACTTAAAATATGAGAGCTCAAATGCAATAAATTGAACTAAACCGTGAAGTACAATATCATTACATATATTCGAAGGCCCAAATTATACCTCATCAAACAAATAATCAATTACAAATTGAAATGGTTGAAAATGAATTACAAATTTGAATTATTGACTAAATATAATCCTGTTATAACAGATTTTTTATTATATTAAAACATATTTTAAAGCATTGAAATATATTGAAATGTTTTATAAAGGTAAATAAGATTCGAACGCATCGAAATATATTGAAATGTTTTATAAAAGTAAATAAGGTTCCAACGAAATTAAATAATTAAACGTTACATTAAAAAAGTTAAATGTTAGACCAATCCAATTTTAAAATAAATTTAATATTAATTAATTTAGATGGTTGATATTAATTAGTATAAATTTATATTTAACCTAGATTTATAAAATATCAAAAAAATCAAATTTATTTTTTATTTTCAAATCTAAATTTAAACTTATCAAATACTAAATCTAAATTTAACCAATATCATATGAACAAATTTATTAAATATAATGATTTAAATTCTTCTTATCTCAGATCTCTTAAACATCTAAATACCTATTATTCACAATTTGAAATAGAAGTATGATCTGTACCTATAAAACAAGAACCTGAGCTAAATATAATTTGCTGGAAATCGGTGATCGTAATACATTATGGTTTCAACTTGATTTGTAAGCATCATGAATGATTCGATGGCGTGGCCTATGGCTCGTTTAATCGCCATTAGGGTGGTCGAGGGGGGTGATGATGACTTTTATGAGCCACTCTAATGGGGTTCAAGGGAAGCACACCTGAAGCTAGCAATAGATGAAAATTTGCCTTTATAAAATATTGTAATTTCATATTCAATTTGGGTCATTCATTAGGCGGATGATATGGCAGTAGAAGCTATGTTAACTGACGGCTTGTTTCCCTAGAAGGCAACGCTTAGTTTAAGATGAGGGAATTGTATTGTGGTTGTGTATTATTATTCTGAGCAAGAAAGATAGAGGATATGGTGTGAGAGCAAAAAGGAAATTACAACGGATATGTTGTAGGTTGTATCTCTTCATTTTCCTTGATAATATAAAAGGAAGGATAGGTTGTTTCTCCGTGGAATTGGGTGAACCACGTATATCTATGTCTCTCTTGTTTTATGGATTTCCATATTTGTGTTTTCACAATATTTTGTGTATTTCATTGCTATGTTAATTAATTTCTAACTATTATCAAAGCCGAAGTTTTATTTGGTTGATAAACTCGCAGGAAATAAAGGTTACTGGTTCAAGTGGGAGCAATGGCAGAAGATGGTAGGATTAGGGTCGAGAAATTTAACGACAAAAACTACCAACTGTTAACACTCAGGTTGTCCCTTGGCTCCTTAAGGGATACGGCCGAGGTAACCACAGACCAAGCTTTGGACTGC
>APFE030163456.1:21645-49892 GCA_000404065.3 Pinus taeda
GAAATGATTTAAGGCTAGTTATTATGCACATGGTTTTTTGTTTGAGTTTGGCGGGATGAATGATCTATTCAGGCAGTGTTGGCATGCGAAGCGCAAGAGGTTTAGAACATTGGGCATGGAGTCAAGGATGTGGACTGAAGGATGTGCTTTCTTTGGCAAAGAAGGGACTACAGAGCAGGGTAGTGACACAAGGAATAATATCAGGTTTGAATGAGGATGAAATGGATGTCAGGGAATGAAAGACAGCTAAGATACTTTCATTATGCTAACAGAGGGAACGTGACTAAAAATTCTATAGGAGCAATTAAGAAATTCCTACAACAATATTCATATACGGAGGAAACTAGTGCAAATATGAGCCTAAGAGGAATTCATATTCATAGGCTAATTTAGAAGGAAAACATAGAGAAAAAACAGGAATTGAGGACAGAGCACGACTAAGTGACATCTGAACTATTCTTTCTTCCTGCAAGTTTAGATCATGACACAGATACGATATAGCAAACATAGCAACTGTAGAAAGAGATGAGGAAAACTTATTAGTCCATGAAGAAGCATGAGAATTCTGTAATCTTATTCTTCAGCCATCGAATCCATATTTAGACAGTCCAAACACAAATGTTCCAGCAAGCTCTGTTTATTAAATCTCTTAGAGCGTACACAGCAAGTCTCAAAATGAGATTATCGATCAAACACCTCTCACCCTTTGAACAATGAACAACGTTGTTTAAATAGGCAATATTTACATGCTGGCCCTTGAGCCGCTGTCAAGTTAAAAGAACATCACTAAAAAACATATCTAACAAAACAGATCCAAAGATATCTGTAGCAATAAAGTTTTTAAATGCTAAGTTGTGTTGGTAATGAATGCATAAAATATCTAAAACAGGTGTTCTGGGCTAGCTGGCAACTGAAGTTATGCAAGTGAAGGCTGCGTATGAGAGAGCAGCCTCAAAATGGTTGAACGGTGGTCCTGGAGCTGTGCGATGGCCTCATGGCCATAACTCTGTAATTACTGCACATGGAATCCTTTGTCGATATTGTTTAGGCGGTTCCATAAAATAATCTTCGCCTTTTAGATTGTGGCGGTGGCTGTCCCTTCAGTAAGTTGAGTTGCCCCTTCACATCCAGATTGATATGATCCTCACTCTGCGTGGATGATTGATTCAAGCCCACACTGAAATCTGCGATTTCTGTTGACATGCTGCTGCTTCTGAGCGCATTTTCAAATGGCCTCTCAGATTCACTTAAGGGTGCGTTGCATATTTAATTTGCGCCAAACTGAGCCAGATCCAACCAGTACACCATTGCCATCCTCACCACTTTTTCGTTCTTCACATATATCACCCAACTCACCTTGCTCTGGCGCCATCATATTGGCCATAAGGGAACAGGAAATTACAGATTTGCCAAATACGTGCGAATACAAATTTAAACATTACTGGAACAAGCGCAATTCAGTCAAATAACCCATGGCCAAAATAACTGAACTCTTAGTATTCATAAGACCCGACGATGAATCACCATATAAACCATATTTCAGGTTTCAACAGAGTGACCACTTCTTTGTCGCAATCCCTCCAAATCACTGGATCCCCTCATGCGTACTTTCTGTCGTCAATATCAATCTCCTCTGATTCTGAAATGAATTTAACATTTCTAAAGCCTGATACGAATCAGATAGAGAGAAAAAAGTTTAGTGTTTAGAGTTCCATCATTTGTTCTTGTCAGGCGAATGTTCGAACTCGAAGCCACCGTAGTAATGGTTGGAAACCTCTGTCCCAAAATTTCCGATTTTTTCTCTAAGCCAATGTCAGCAACAACTCGATGTGCACACAAAATTCCTGAGAAAGCCATAACTATGACATCTTGACCAGGAAAGCAAGTGTCTCCAACGCAATACAATCCATCCACTCCCGTTGTGTTAAATGGCACCCCAAGCAGTCCTTTAGGATTTTTTGTGGAATTTGTTCCATAAGTCCCATTGTCACGAGCAAGAAATCGCTGTGTGTCTTGGGTGTACCAACCTCTTTAAAAGTTATTGCTCCTTTTAAACCTGGAAAAAGTGTCTTCTCCAGCCTGCTGACAATGAGAATCCGGAGCTTCACATTTTAAGACATGCAATTTTCGTACAATGATATCAATGTTTGATCCTTTCTTTGAACCACCTGCACAAAATGAGACACGTTTCTGAGGACGCCCATATGAGTCCTTTTCCAGCTCCCCCTTTAAATTTTCAAATGCTTCATCTGCATCTTTCGTTTTGAAAACAACAAATGTTGTGCAATGTTTGTTCTTGACACGAGAGAATGCCTGGATTTCAACAGAATATTTCTCTGGAGTCTGCTTCGTTTACTTCAAAATCACCCATGTCAAGAGGATCATTAAGTCCATGTTCTAGTTTGGAAAGGGTCAATCTCATTGCAGCAATGGCATCATCCAAACAATTGTGTGGCTTTCCTTTCTCTCGTAAGTCATATCCTAGCACAACCATGTAGCTGTGGTACACTCTGACCTGAGTCACTTTCATTTGCAAAAGATATAGAACATCTCCATAAATTCTCTGGAAATGGCTGACATTAAAATTCCACTTTCGGCGCAATATGCTGCTACAACCTCAACTCTCCTCTTCAAAATGAATGTTTGAAATTCCAAAACGCAAACGAAGACATTGCCCATTTTTGTAGCAGGTAGTGTAGAGTCGTGCTTATCTTGATAGTGGTTTCTCTTTTAGTGACCACCTTCAAATATTCATGCAGACTTTACTGACAACTCTACTCAGGCATAGTCCTCAAAGGAACAAAGCTATAGACCATTTTTCCGTATTAATGCAGCTATAATTCGTTGTAAATCACTGATATCAGCATCCCTCTCTTCAAGTATTTTCATCAGTCGCTCTTGCTCCTTCAGATGGACACAATTGTTACATTCCTTTACGAAATTATTCTCACATAGAATTTCCTGATTTGTGCTCCTGTCATGTTTTATTTTCCTGCTATTTTGTAATGTCTCTTCTTCTGTGTCTGCGCTACATATATAGTCAATGCTTTCACTAGGCCTCTTCCTTGTCAAAAGAACTAAATCATTTTTGCGCTCATCTAACTTTCATCAGCCACAGCTTCTTTCTTGATGTTATAGTCTTTTTGTGAGAGACCTTCTTAAAATAATTTGGTTTCATGCTCCTGCAAATACTCCTTATGGTTGAGGTCTACCTTCCAATCATCGATCCAAGCAGAGGTAAAGATATGAAGAGTATGGTGGCCCTCAGGAGCTAGTGAGGGATCCAAAACAGTTGGAAGGCTAAGAAAAATGCTTCCATAAGGTTCTTCCAGTCTTGCCCAGTCATCCTCAAGTACAAAATGATGGCAGTCCGTATCCAAAGGTAAAAATTCTGCTTTTACTCCCATATGAATGGAGAGAAATGAGGGAGCTTTGACATACAACCTCTGAAAATTTTTCTCCTTTGGGGGAAGCTTCTCTGTTTAAAAGCTTTCCAAAAGTATCCCATCTGGTTGCATTGGAAATTATCTTCTTAGCATAAAATTGTCTTCCATCTGAGAGCCTTACACCCACAACTTTTTCATTTTCAAGAATAATATCTGTGACATTTTCCGTGTACAAAATTGACCCACCATAATCCACTAAACCCTTAGCCAGATTTTTAGCAATTCCACCAACACCACCAACTGGGTAATTTATCCCTCCAAAATGTCTATCATATAGGACCATGCTTGTATTTATCGTCGGTGTCCACAAGGCACTCACTGTGCTCACAATGAAGCACTCTGTATCAATGAAATACAATAAATTTGGATCTTTTATATACTTCCGGGCTATGTCTCCTGCATTTTGTGGCAAGTAATAGGCTAGTGTCAAGCACTCCAATGGCTTCTTAAAACTGGCCAAAAGGATACAATGGTTCCTCCAAGGATACTTTAGTTCCAGTGAGTTCAAAGAATTAAATACCTTCGAACATTCATTGTAAAATTGGGAGATCCCTTCCTTTTCATGTGGGAAATAACCAGTAAGTTCAACAACGAAATCCTCAAATTTTCTATGAACACGAACAGAAAGACCATCAGGCAAATGGTAATGGATAGTTGTTGGATCAGGTAATAACTCCAATTTGCAACCAACAACTTCCAATGCTTTTGTGATTAAATTTATAGATCCCTGCACAACCAAACCACTGGACATTCCAATACCAACCATTTGAAGAATGAACTCTTGTGCTCCATCTTGTCTGGGTCTCGGTCATCACACTGGGCTGTCTCAAATGTTTGCAGACAAGGTTTGTGCCCTCCTTGCCTCAGTAGCAAATATGGAACATTGCGGCACGCACAGTATGAAATATTTGGCCTGTAAACATATCGATCATGAAAGATGAATACCTGCTATGAGCAGGAGGCTAACACCAACTATGGAAGACACAAATGGAAGATTATTTGTATGAGAAAGATTTATAACTACCATTGAGCAGAAAATAAAATAATCTGACGAGTATAACAGATGCAGAATGGGAGATTCTCAACAGAAAGACACTAGGTACAATACAACTATGTCTGACTGCGTTGGTGGCATTCAAAATTTCAAAGAAAACGACAAAAGAAGCTTTAATGATGGCATATTAAGGTATATGAAAAACCCTCAACGTTAAGTAAGGTATTTCTTATGAAGCGCCTATTTAATATGAATATATCAGAAGGAAAATCTGTTGCTGACCATTTAAATTGATTTAACACGGTTACTAGTCAGTTAAGTTTTGTAGGGGTAAATTTTGATGATGAAGTTAGGGCTCTATTAAATGTGTGCTCATTACCAAAAAGTTTGAATGGCCTAGTTATGGCTATTAGTAACTTTGTCTTTGGATCTAGTACTTTAAATGTTGATGTTGTTGTTGGTGCCATCCTTAGCAAGGAAATGCGAAGGAAAAGCTTTGATGAGACATCAGGTAAGGCTTTGACTATAGAGACTAGGAGAAGAAAAATGGAAAGAGGAAGGAGCTCAAGAAATCGTAGTAAGTCAAGAAAAGGTAGATCCAATCCAAATCATGGGTAGTGTGCTGGAAATATGGGAAGAAAGGACACCTGAAGAAAGACTGTAAATATTGGAAGTGAAAAGAAGGAGATGGACAATAAGAGAACAATCATGAAGCGAATGTGGCAATTGATGTGCTGAAAGATGATTTGATTCTTTCATTAGAGAATATTATTCATTCATGGGTGGTAAATTCAGGAGTCTCATTCCATGCCACACTTGATAGGAAACATTTTCATGACTATGTTCAAAGAGATTTTGGATAGGTTCACTTGGGTGATGATAAACCCTATAAAATCATTAGAATGGGTAAGGTTTTTATAAAGAAAAATAATGGAAACCAATGGCTATTGAAGGAGCTAAGGCATGTTGCATATCTTAAGAAAAATCTAATTTCAACATGATAGTTGGGAGGTGAAGGCTGTGTAGCTACCATTATAGACAAAACCTGGAAGGTCACTAAAGGAGCCTTGGTAATAGCAAAGGGAGAAAATATTGGTACATTGTATTTATGCAATAGTAGTTCTAATTATGTTAATGCTTTAACCTCCACAGGAGCAGAAATGACACTCTGACATCATAGGCTCAAGAACATGAGTGAGAAGGGGATGTATATTATTCATTCAAGAAATTTTTTGCCATGTTCAAAGCATGTTGATTTGGAATTCTGTGAAAATTGTGTTTATTGAAAATAGAAGAGAGTTAGATTTATTAGAGTTGGGAAGGAAAATAAGAGAAAAAAATCAGAGCTTGTGCTTACATATGTATGGGGACTTTCTCAGGTATCATCTGTCGCTATCCATCATTATTATGTTACTTTTATTGATGATGCAACTAGGAAAACTTGGATTTATTGTATTCGAAATAAATTTGATGTATTTGATAATTTCAAAAAATGTAAAGGTTGGGTTGAAAATGAGACAGGAATGAAGTTGAAGTGTTTGAGATCAAACGATGGAGGTGAATATTGCAGCAAAGAGTTAGATAACTACAGTTCAGAGCATTGAATTCATAAAGAGAAGATAGTTCCAACAACACCATAGGAAAATGGTTTGTCAGAAAGGATGAAAAAGACAATCATGGAACATGTAAGGTGCATGATATTGCATGCAAGATTACCCTTACAATTTTGGGCAAATATTGTAGATAATATTTTTTATCTAATAAAAAAAGGGCCTTAAAGTTCCTTGGATGGTGGTATTCCAGAGGAGGCATGGATAGGTAAAAAGTGATGTAGGAGCATGTGACTTGGAGGAAAAATCTTCAAACTTAATCCAAAATCCAATAAAATCTACAGGCAAGGGAGTGGGGTCCTTTAGCCAGCAATTTCCATGCTTTTCTAGTTTAAGATAGGAATGGAATTAAGAATAAAAGCATTATGTAATAATCGCTTATGGATAAGCGATAATAAGTTTTTATGCATGTTTGCTTTAATTCACTCTATGTAAAAGGCATGCTTTTTTATGGATAAGGACCGAGAGGGCTTATCTATTGTTTTAAATAAGAAATAACGGGATTCTCAGAGTGAGTCAAGCTCGAAGACATAATCATCTTCAAAACTCCCTCTGTGTATCTAATTTGATGGTTCCTTGTTAATTGATATTTTTATGCATGTACCATTTTTGGTTCTGTTGTTTCTGCATTTATTACTGGTGATTCAATGTTTGTTTTCCAATTAACACTTAAGAGTAGGCCTCTTTGATTGTTTTCCCTTCATATTAGTGAGCATAGGCTTCTTTAAGTGCTTTATAGAGTTTCGTGGCCAAAACTCTGTTTACACAAGAAATCTTTGAAAAGGACTTAATCGGGACGTAGTTCTGGACTTGAAATTGTATTGAATCAAGTTCATACCCGTATCGGGTTTGAACCATTATCGCATCGCAGAACTATAAGTGGAGTAGAAGAACCTTTGGAACCGTCGAGTGCCGAAATTTCGATAGTCCGGACTTGAACCACTATAGAGAAGGGAGAAAAGGTTGTCGAGTCCTCGAGATTATCGCATCACAAGACCAGAGCGGGAAGAGCAAGTCCTTTGGAATAGTGGGATCGCTGATTACGATCTCTAATAATATATATTATCGCATCGGAGGAAGGGAGATGGAAGGTTTTTTAAAAGTGTCGATAGTGTTATTTGCATTTAACACAAATCTTTGAAATACAACACCAATAGTGTAATTCCTTTGGAATTAACAAAAAGACTGTTTGAAAGGCGCGACTGTGGTTAAAAGCATCGATAGTGTATTTTGTTCCTTTGGAACAAAATCCCCGCCGATAGTGTATTTTGCATTGAAAATGCAGTTTCCTCATTTTTAAAGCCCCGATAATGTTTTTGTGTAATCCTTTTGGAATTACAGTTATGATAGAGTATAAGGGTTCTGTGTTTATAAATTATAGTCGATAACAAGGGTTGGGATTTCTAGAGGAAAAAACCCATGAGGCTATCAGGCTAATAGATGACTGATATGTCAATTGATGCAAGAGGAGAAATTCAGACAAATATTGAAGAAATTGTAGTCAGATTTGAGAGGTTTTCTATATCGCCTACACCCAGGCCACCATTAGTGGTATCAGAGCCTCCAAATAACATTGGATTGAATCTCAGAAGCAGGAGAAGGAAAGTTACTATGTCTTTCAAATTTGGAAGAGGACGAGGACGTGGTGGAAGAGGACCGCCTGTTGCAAACGCTGAAGTAATGGAAGTTGTGCAATAGATGCAAGCTATATTGGATGCATTAACAACATGCATGAACATAGATGATGGAGATGTTAGTAAACCTGAGGTTGAAGCTGTAGAGGAGGAAGCTGTAGCAGTTACTTTTGAGATGAGGTTCTTTCAATCAGTGTTGAGATCCATAGCTGGGCCAAAGACCGAGGTTTCAATATATGAAGGAGGCCTGAATCCAGAAGAATTGATAGAGTAGATTAATGGCATGGATAAATTCTTCGACTATGAAGAAACAGAAGATGAGAAAAAAGTCAAGTTTGTTGTAACCAAGTTAAAAGGCCATGCAATGCTTTGGTGGGATGGTGTGCATGCAGAAAGTAATAGAATTGGCAAGCAACCAATCAAGAATTGGAGCAGGATGGTAGCAAAGCTAAGAGGTAAGTTTCTGCCAAGTAATTATCAGCAAACCCTGTTCAAAAAAATGCAAAGTCTTAGACAAAGAGCTATGACAGTGAAAGAATACACAGAGGAATTCTACAAGGTAAGAATAAGAGCTGGAGAAGCCCAGGATACCGATGAGAAGCTGGATAGATATGTGAATGGTCGTAGGATGGACATTGAAGATGAGATAAGTCTATTGTCTCCTAAAACAGTAGAGGAAGCTTATCAGATAGCACTGAAAGTTCAAGAAAAACTCATGAGGAAGCAGTTTTCCAGAGGGAGAGGAGGAAGGGGAAGTCAAGGTGGTAGAGGAAGATCTACAACACCTAAAGATAGAGCTAGTAGTAGCTCAACCCAGCATGCACCCACGAGAGGTGATGCAAGAGGTAGAGGAAGTTTTTCTAGAGGAAGAGGAGGCAGAGGAAGAGGCAGAGAAATAAGATGTTACAAATCTAACAAACTGGGACATAAAGTTTTGAATGCCCAGAGAATGCTGAAACAAATCAGAGGAATTCCATTGTTGCTCAAGCTAAGGGAGAAGCAACAACAGTGATAGAAGAAGAAAATATACCAGAGAGAGGAGAATCTTTGGTGGTTAATAAAGTTTTTCTCAAGCGAGCAAAGGAGATAGTTGAATCATCACAAAGAAAGACTTTGTTCAAAATAGTGTGTAAATTTCAAGGGAAATGTTTTCAGATGATCATTGATAGCGGAAACACTGATAATTTGGTCTCTACAAAAGTGGTGGGGAAATTAAAGCTGAAGACAATGAAACATCCAACACCTTACAATGTTTCATGGTTGCAAAAGGAACATCAACTGTTAGTAAATTAACAGTGTGAAGTGGAATTTCAGGTGGGCAAGTAAAAAGGTAAAATTGTATCTGATGTGATGCCAATGGATGTGTGTCACATATTGCTTAGAAGACCTTGGCAATATGACAGAGGAGCAATGCATGATGGGAAAAGAAACACCTACAAGTTTTGAAAGGATGGTGTCAATCATACGTTTGTGCCTCTGCAAGAAGAAGATGTAACAGGAAAGAAGACTGATCCAAAAACTCTGTTACTAGGAGGAAATGAATACTTGAAGTAGATTGAAGAGAATGAGGTAAATTTTGTTGTAATTTGCAAGCCCAAGGTAATAATGACTTCTGCTAAATTTTCTGATTTACCCATTGAAATTCAAGAAATGTTGGAGAAATTTTGTGATATTATTGTTGATGATTTGCTAAATGAGTTTCCACCCATTAGAAGAATTAGCCATCATATAGATTTGGTTCTTGGAGCAAGTCTACCTAACAAAGTAGCTTACAGAATGATTCCTACAAAAAATTAAGAGGTTAGGAAGCAGGTGCAAGAATAGCTTGACAAAGGGCTAATCAAAGAAAGCTCGAGTTCGTGTGCAGTACCAACAATACTGAGTCCAAAGAAAGATGGAGGCTAGAGAATGTGTACAGATTCAAGAGCCATCAATAAAATCACAATCAGGTATAGATTTCGTTTACCTAGAATTGAAGATTTAATGGATTTCTTGAGTGGAGTAAAGTATTTTTCAAAACTAGATCTTAAAAGTGGGTATCATCAGATAAGGATAAGAGAAGGGGATGAGTGGAAAACCGCTTTTCAAACAAACAAGGGATTTTATGAGTGGAGAGTAATGCCTTTTGGGTTGTCAAATGCACCAAGTACGTTTATGAGACTCATGAATGAAGTTTTTAAAGATTTTATTGGTAAATTTGTAATAGTATATATGGATGATATATTAGTTTACAGTAGGTCTAAGGAGGAGCATATGAGGCGTCTGAATTATTTCTTACAAAGGTTGTAGTAGGAGAAATTATTGCTGAATTTGAAGAAGTGTTCATTCATGAAAGAAGAACTAGTGTAGTTGGGTTTTGTTATTTCTGCTGAAGGGCTGAAGATGGATCTGGGGAAGATCAAGGCAATCATGGAGTGGCCTTCACCCAAGAGTTTTTTTGAGGTAAGAATTTTTCATGGTATTGCTAGCTTTTATAGAAAATTCATCAAGAATTTTAGTAAGATCAATGCACCTATTATTGAGACCATAAAGAAGGACAAACAACCATTTAAATGGACTGTTGAAGAAGAAAGAAGTTTTTAGCTACTAAAGAAGAAAATCATTGAAAAGCCTATTTTGGTTTTACCTAATTTTAGTAAGCCTTTCCAAGTGAAGTGTGATGCCAGCGGAGAAGCAATTGGAGGTGTTTGAAGCCAGGAAGATAGACTTATAGCCTACTTTAGTGAAAAGCTAAATGATTCCAAAAAGAAGTATTCTTCTTATGATAAGGAGTTCTATGCAGTTGTGCAGTCATTGAAGAAATAGAGGCATTATCTAATATCAAAGGAGTTCATACTTTATTTAGATAATCATGCACTACAGTATATTATGCAGCAGCCAAAGCTTAGCCAGAAACATGCTAAATGGGTAGAATATCTCCAAGGTTTCTATTTTGTTTTGAAGCATATAAATGGCCAATCAAACAAAGTTGCAGATGCCTTAAGTAGAAGAAGTGTATTATTTCAAGAGAGTCAAATCCAAGTGTTGGGTTTTGATTTTATTAAGGAATTATATGAAATAGATCCAGATTTTAAAGAGGCATTTGAGGCTTATAAAAATCCTATTTTGATGGATAGGAGTAAATGGTTGGATTACTTCTTATAAGATGGACCGTTGTTTAAGAAAAATTAGGCGTGCATACCAAGCTGTTCAATGAGGGATAATTTAATCAAAGAAAAACATAGTGGAGGACTACCAAGACATTTTGGCATAGAGAAGACTTTTGAACAGTTAAACAGATTTGATTTCTAGCTGAAAATGAAATCTGAAGTGGAGACGTATGTGAGAACTTGCAAAATTTGTCAATATGCAAAGGGAAGGAGCCAAAACATAGGTTTGTATATTCCATTACCAATTCCAGATAGGCCTTGGGATATGGTAAGTATGGATTTTGTGTTCGGCTTACCAAAGACTCAAAGAGGTAATGATTCAATTTTTGTTGTAGTGGACAGATTTTCAAAATTGGCACATTTTATTCCATGTTATAAGATTAGTGATGCTTCTCACATTGCTAATTTGTTTTTTAAAGAGGTTGTAAGATTGCATGGACTACCTAAAAACATTGTCTCAAATGGGGATTCCAAATTTGTTGGACACTTCTGGAGGAAATTATGGAGGAAGTTGGGAACTAAATTGAGTTTCAGTTCTGCCTATAATCCACAAACTGATGGACAGACTGAAGTTGTGAACAGGAGTTTGGGCAATCTTTTAAGGAGCCTTACTGCAGAACATCCAAAGCAATGGGATCAAGTGTTGGCACAAGCTAAGTATGCATATAATGACTCACCTAACATGATTACATGACAGAGTCCATTCCATATTGTTTATGGAATGCATCCAAGAGCAGTAACTAAGTTAAGAAACTTGGGAAAAAAAGAGATGAGAAGTGTAGAGGGTGAAGATTTTGCTTCAGAAATGCAAGCAATACATGAACAAGTGAAACAACAGTTGTAGTATAGCAACATCAAGTACAAAACTAGAGCATACATGAGAAGAAGAGAGGTGAAATTTGAAGTTGAAGATATGGTTTTAGCACATCTAAGAAAGGAGAGGTTTCCAAAGAGGGAGTATAACAAATTGAAGTTCAAGAAAATTGGACCGTGCAGAGTGTTGAGAAAATTTTCTGCAAATGCCTATGAGATTGTGTTACCCCCTGATGTTGGAATATCACCAATTTTTAATGTTGCAGACCTGTACAAGTATGAATATGAAACTGTAGATGATACAACACAAGATAAAGAGGCCCAAGAGATTGAATAGGTAAAACAATTACCCAGAGCAAAGAATTTGTAGCCAGAAAGAATTCTGGAAAAGAAGATGTTTAAGAAAACAAGAGGACAAGATCACTTCCAATATTTGATAAAGTGGAAGAATCAACCAAAAACAGAAGCTACTTGGATTACAGAAGACATGCTACAGAAATTGGGCAGTTTTGTAGATGAACTCATGGACAAGAGCCCATGAAGAATTTTGTCCTCAGGAGTCTGATGCAGGAGCATGTGACTTGGAGGAAAAATCTTCAAACTTAATCCAAAAATCCAAAAAATTCTACAGGCAAGGGAGTGGGGTCCTTTAGCCAGCAATTTCCATGCTTTTCTAGTTTAATATAGGAATAGAATTAAGAATAAAAGCATTTAAGGGAGTGGGGTCCTTTAGCTAGCAATTTCCACACTTTTCTAGTTTAAGATAGGAATAGAATTAAGAATAAAATCATTTTGTAATAATCGCTTATGGATAAGTGATAATAAGTTTTTATGCATGATTGCTTTAAATCACTCTATGTAAAAGGCATGCTTTTGTATGGATAAGGACTGAGAGGGCTTATCTATTGTTTGAAATAAGAAATAACGGGACTCTCAGAGTGAGTCAAGCCTGGAGAAATAGTCATCTTCAAAACTCCCTCTATGTATCTGATTTGATGGTTCCCTGTTAATTGTTATTTTTATGCATGTATCAGTTTTTGTTTTGTTGTTTCTGTGTTTATTAATGGTGATTCAATCTTTGTTTTCCAATTAACACTTAAGCGTAGGCCTGTTGGAATTTTTTTCCTTCATATCAACGAGTGCAGGTTTCCTCAAGTGCTTTATAGAGTTTCGCAGCCAAAACTCTGTTTACACAAGAAATCTTTGAAAAAGACTTAATCGGGACATAGTTCCAAACTTAAAATTGTATTGAATTAGGTTCATACCCATACTGGGTCCAAACCATTATCGCATTGTAGACCTATAAGTGGAGTGGAAGAACCTTTGGAACCGCCGAGTGCCGAAACTCCGATAATCCGGACTCGAACCACTATAGAGAAGGGAGAAAAGGTTGTCGGGTCCGCGAGGTTATTGCATCGCAAGACTTAAGCGGGAAGAGCAAGTCCTTTGGAATAGTGGGATCGCTCATTGCAATCTCCGATAATATATATATTATCACCTCGGAGGAAGGGAGATGGAAGGGATTTTAAAAGCGCCGATAGTGTTATTTGCGTTTAACGCAAATCTTTGTAATACAACGCCGATAGTGTAATTCGTTTGGAATTAACACAAAGATTGTTTGAAAGCCACAATTGTGGTTAAAAGCATCGATAGTGTATTTTGTTCCTTTGGGACAAAATCCTCACGGATAGTGTATTTTGCGTTGAAAACACAATTTCTTCATTTTTAAAGCACTGATAGTGTTTTTGTGTAATTCTTTTGGAATTACAGTCGCGATAGAGTATAAGGGATCTGTGTTTATAAATTGTAGCCGATAACAAGGGTTGGGATTTCTAGACAAAAAACCCATGAGGCTATCAGGCTAATAGATGACTGATATGTCAGTTGATGCAAGAGGAGAAATTCAAATAGATATTGAAGAAATTATAGCCAGATTTGAGAGGTTGTCTATATCGCCTGCACCCAGGCCACCAAAAACCTAAACTACTCATTTTTAAATACTTTTGGTTTTGAAACCTTTGTCCACATTAATAAAGACAATAGAGCATAGCTTGAAGAAAAATAAAATAAATATAACTTTATTAGATATGGTGTAAATGATTTTGGTTATCTCTTATATGATTATGAAAATCACAAAATCATTTTGGGGAGAGATGTGATATCCAATGAAAAGGTTTTGTATAAGTATAAAATGCAGGAAAATAAATAAGAAAAAGAAAACAAATAATACATGGTGCTTGATGAGATCACATAAAAAGTAAAGGTGCATGTAAATCATTATGATCAACAACCACAACAACAACAAGCACCTCAAACACCTGAAAGTAGTGTTAGAAAATCTACAGGGATAATTAGACTGCCTATACGATACTCTCCTTCATTATATTATGTATTGCTGACTGATTATGGTGAACCATAAAGATATGAAGAATAAACATAGGTATAAATCACGAAGAAGTGGGATTTTATAGAGTTTGATGAAATGTTTTCTCTTACTGTTAAAATGACTTCAATTAGAACTATTTTAAGTCCAGTGGCAGTAAAAGATTTGCATCTTGAGTAGCTAGATGTTAAGACAACTTTTCTCCATGGGGATTTGGAGGAAGAAATATATATGGAGAAACCACAAGGGTATGAGGTCAAAGGGGAGGATAAGCTAGTGTGAAAATTGAAGAAAAGTTTGTATGGCTTAAAACAAGCTCCAAGGGAGTGGTATCTAAAATTTGACAAGTTTATGTGTGAACAAGGTTATACTAGATGTAACTTTGACCATTGTGTTTATCTTAAAAATAAAAATTAAGGAAACTATATTATATTGTCATTGTATGTAGACGAAATTCTTGTTGTAGGGTATAACATGCAGGAAATACATGTGCTCAAAACAAAATTGGTAAATTCATTTTCAATGAAGGATTTTGGTGCTACAAAATAGATCCTTGGTAAGATAATAACTAAAGGAAGGAAAAATCCCAAATTAACATTTTTGAGAGTGAGTACATTGAAAAGGTGTTGGAAATATTTAATATGGGAAATGAAAAACCAATTAGTACACCTTTGGCTAGCCATTTCAAATTATGTAAAGAGATGTATCTCGAGAGTAAAGAAGAGATGGATTATATATGTAAAGTTTTATATGCATCAGTAGTTGTAATATTAATGTATGCAATGGTTTGCACAAGGCGGCCCTGACATTGCACATGCAATGGGAGTTGTAAGCAAGTATATGAAAAATCAAGGAAAAGAGCGTTGGATGGCAGTAAAGTGGATTCTCAAGTATTTGTGAGGTACCACAAATCAAGCTTTATGCTTTGGTGGTTCAAACATTTATCAATAGGGATACGTTCATGCAGATATGGCAGGTGATAGAGATAACAAGAGGAGCACCATAGGGTATGTGTTTACCATAGGTGGAACAAGTTTCAATTGCGTTTCAAAATTGTAAATTAGCGTTGCACTTTTTACAACGAAAGTAGAGTATGTTGTTGCTACAGAGGCTAGTAAAGAAATGGTTTGGTTATAAAGGCTTATGGATGAATTGGTCAAGAATTAGGAGATGGACATGTTATACTGTGACAACCAGAGTGCCAATCATATTGCAAAGAACTCAACATTTCATTTCAAGACTAAACATATACAACTCAAGTACCATTTCATAGGGTCAGTGTTGGAACATGGATAGTTGAAGCTGGAAAAGATGCACACTAGCCAGAATCTTGCAGATATGTTAATTAAAGTTGTAAGCAGTGAGAAACTAAGATTCTACTCAGTTTTAATTGGTCTTCAAGTATGATGGTGAACATGAGAAATAGTCAGGTCCAAGTGGAGTCATTGTCCAACAAGTGAGGCAATGATAGAGTTTATATAACTAGTCTCCAAGTGGGAGATCGTTGGGTGCGGAGCCTAATTATCTTCTTCATTGTTCCTATTTTTTGTTTCAGCCACACTAGATCCCTGTTTCTAATGGGGCGGCAACGTTTACCATTTAATCGACATCAGGGTGGTCCAGGGGGGGAAATAATGAATTTTATGAGACCCCCAGGAGGGTTTTGGGGCCTCGGAAGCTAAAAATAAATCAAAATTTCCTTGTAAAATATTGTAATTTCGTCATCAATTTCGATCGTTTATTAGGTGGTTGATCTGACGATAGAAGCTATTTTAATTTATGTATTTTTCCCTTGAAGGCAAACCTTGGTTTTGTATGAGGGAATTCTGTTGCAGTGGTGTATATTAATATGAGCAATAAAGAGAGAGGAGACAGTGTGAGAATGAAGAGGAAATTACAACAGATTTGTTGTAGGTTTTATTTATTCATTTTGATGGATAATATAAAATGAAAGATTTGTTGTTTCTTTGTGAATGTAGCCCAAATTAGTTGAACCATGTATATTTTTGTCTCTCTTGTTTTATGTGTTTCTATATTTGTGTATTTCATTACTCCATTAATTAATTTCTAACACCTACTCAATTCCAGGTTTGAAGCTCTTCCCCTTCCTTTTGCATTCGTTCCACTGAAACCTGAAGGCCCAACTCTTGCAATGCCGACTAAACAAAAGGCAAAATACAAACGACCCCACCAATATTACTTTGATTCATACATAACCATAAGTTATAATAGCATACATTATAAAGAAAGTGGTTGATATCTCCATCCAAAAATTGTCCACAAGTGTGTCAAGATTCATTAGCATGTGAAGCTTGAGCTTCAGATGTTGTTTGTTGACAATTGTTAGAAACCCATTGGCTGAGTTGATGCAAGTGACCATGATTAAATATCAACCGTTAGCCTTAGTCCATTCCAAATTGTCACAAGATTTATTAGATAATTTTAATTTACCGTGTCATATTTAAAAAACTGTATTTTTATATTTTAGGAATGTGCACTTGTATTGCTACACACTTGAGTAGCAATATTCATCAAATGCAAGTTATTGAATTCAAATAAGTTTGCAAATAAAATAAGGAAAAAACCCAATTACATGTAGCAACCAACTGCTTACATAGGCACCTTCATGTAGCAACCAATTTCTTACACACACACCTGATTCAAATGTAGAAAAATAGTAGCCGGTCTTGTGAGAGTAGTAATAATTATTAGATGATAATGTTATAGTGTCATTAATGTGCGGGGCAGTATATGCCACTTGTTGGATAATGTACTTGCTTAAATCCAACGAATGGCATATACTACCCCCTGCATTACATATATTGATAGTCCCTTCCATATACCTTAAGACAATACTTGCATCCCCAGGGATTTGGTTCCATGCTTCTCGTCATTGGTTTTTTGCGATTTTCTTTTAAAGAGCACTTGGGATAGAATGCCCATCACAAACAACAAATGGTGCTTATACCTAATGAAGCCAGAATGCAAAAGAATTTATTAAGAGAATTCTTCTTTATAAATTTTGCATAATTTAGCTGACCTAGGATTAATTTAACAACCAACCACATTTATGAATCTTAAATTGCAAGTTTGGTATCTACAACATTTGTTGTTTGTGAGAAGAGATTATATCCCACATACGATTTGAATGAAAATTACGGAATCCTTAATAAAATGAAGTAAGCTCTTCTAGATATCTCAAATGTAACGATAACAATAACGATTAACAGTGATTAAAAAAGAATTATAAATACATATTAGTGGAGGTCCATGATAATGAAGGAATTGATACTACATAAGTAGGTTTGTAAATGTGTTAGAAAACCTGCACAAATGAATCTAGCTAGTAAAGGTTGAACACACAACTTTGCAGAGCAAAAACACTAAAAAAAAATCGAAAGAACAAAAGAATGATTCCTTAGAAAATAGGTTACAATGCTCATGATATAGCATTACTGGGTGAATATCCCAAGGTAATGCACCATAGTGGTGATCAATGAGAAGACTCAACACCTACAACATGTTCTGGAGAGAACTAGCAAGTTGCGGAGTGAAAGAAGGAGCAAATCAGGGAGTAAATCATTCAAAAGAACTAACCAGTTGCAGAGTTAAGAAGGAGAAAATTAGGGAGTAAATCATGCAGAAGAACTAACCAGTTGCGAAGTTAAAGAAGGAGGAAATCAGGGAGTAAATCATGCAGAAGGAATCTTGCATGTAGTCCCATGCTCTAACTAAGTGTCCACATGTAGGTGTGTAATACTTCCAACACCCCCTCTGAACAACACTATGGGGAAAAATAGAAAATGGGCCCTGGCAACTAAGACCAAAGGTCACCAAAAATACATTACAACTTGTACTAAAATTGAGGAAAGAGGGAAAACCTAGTGGGAAAAACCCCCCCTCATAATACAATGTAATCAAAAGAAAAGAGGAAGAAAAGACAGTTGCTAAGCAACTGTGTCCTTCACTCCAAGGCGATCGCGCAGAGAGAAAAACTTCTGCTCAGTGAATGTCTTGGTGAAGATGTCTGCAGTCTATTCTACGGAAGGACAAAACTACAAATCAATGACCCGATCATGTGCCAAGTCTCTGATGTAGTGCATATGGATCTCTAAGTGCTTCATCCGTTGCTGTTGTACTGGATCCCTGCAAAATTTGAGACTGCTCTGGTTGTCACACTAGATGACAATGGGCTGGTGGAACTGGATGCCCAACTCAGTGAGGA
Source organism: Pinus taeda (assembly GCA_000404065.3). Taxonomy (NCBI): domain Eukaryota; kingdom Viridiplantae; phylum Streptophyta; class Pinopsida; order Pinales; family Pinaceae; genus Pinus; species Pinus taeda. The sequence continues at coordinate 39,900 of APFE030163456.1, forward strand.
AGTGTTGTAGCCACAGAGCTTGAATGGTGATGTTGACTACTCCTCTGTACTCGGCCTCAGCTGAAGAGAGAGCAATAGCACCATGCTTCTTGCTCAACCAACAGATAGGGCTAGATCCTAGACTGAGTGAATATCCGGAGGTGGAATTACGATCAATGCTATCTCCCACCCAATCAAAATCTATGAAGTCAAGGAGATTCAATACAGTTCCTACTGCATAGTCAATCCCGAAGGTGATGGTGCCCTGCACATATCGAATGATGCACTTGGCAGCATTCCAATGTAGCTCATGTGGCTCTTGCATGTATCTGGAAACTGCCCCTACTGCATATGAGAGATCTGGTCTGGAGTGGGTGAGGTATAAGAAGCTCCCCACTAGCTGTCAGTAGAGATTGCTGTCAACTAATGGAGTGTCACCTCCATCCTCAAGGCAGACCCTAGATAGAAAAGGATTTGGTGTTGGCTTGCAGTCAATCATGTGAAATCTCTCGAGGAGATCCCGTGCATACTTAGCTTGAGAGAGTTTGATGCCTATGGCATCCTGGCTGGTCTCAATACCAAGAAAGAAGTGTAATGGACCCATGTTCGTCATCAAGAACCTATCATGCAAGGCCCTCTTGACTGTAGCAATGGCTGAAGCTGAGCTGCCGATGATCATGAGATCATCCACATACAAAACTAAGATAAGAAGAGAATCATGTGTCCTGAGCATGTAAACATTCGGATCAAACTTACATATTTCAAAGTTTTATGATAAGAGAAAAGAATCCATCTTCACATACCAATCTCTCGGGGCCTGCTTAAGGCCGTAGAGAGATTTCTTCAGTCTGCAGACCAAAGATGAATCTTGAATGAAACCATGTGGCTGCTCCATGTAGATCTCCTCAGATAGGTCTCCGTGAAGAAAGGCATTCTCCACATCCATTTGATGTACTTCCCACCCCTGGGCAGCTACAATGGCAAGTGCAAGGCGTATGGAATCCATCTTTGCTACTGGAGCAAAGGTCTCATCATAATCAATGCCATGCACTTGCTGGAAGCCTTTGGCTACTAGCCTAGCTTTCTATCTGGTGATTTGCCCATCTGCAGCACTCTTGGTCCTGTAGTTCCATTTGCATCGGAAAAGTTTCCTTCCTGAAGGAAGGGGGACTAGATCCTAGGTCTGGTTCTCGAGGAGGGAGTTATACTCCTCCTCCATGGCAGACTCCCAAGATGGATGCCCAACATACTTAGCATAAGACTCTGGATCAGAAGACTGAACCAACTGACAATGCTAGGATGACGATGGTTCAGTGGCAGTGAGGGCAAGAGGAGGCTCAATAAACTCTAATCTAGTCCTCTCTAGATCAAAATTACCCCCCACAAGACCATTTATAACAACTGGGTGCTCTTGTGCATATATCTCACGTAAGCTCCTTGTTCTCTGATTTATGACAGGGGAATTTGATTCACTGCTGGAAGCCCGATCTGGATGTGGATCATCATATGCATGCACTATATTTGTGTTTGAAGACTCTGTGTCTGCATTTGCATGCTCTATCGTGGCATCTGCATGTTCTGTATCTGCATCTGAGTGTAGTGAGTCATTATCTTAGACATGAGGTAGATAAAAGGTGTCTGCATGCGGCAATTGAGGTGCATGCCAGAGACTTTCCTCAAATTTGACACTTCGCTCAATGATGAGCTTATCCGTAGAGGAAATCAGGAGTCAGTATCCCTTCACACCATTAGGGTATCCAACAAAGATGCACTCAATGCTCTGTGGATCAAGAGCTTTCCTCTTTTCAAAGGGGATCCTGGCCCATGCTTGGGAGCCGAAAACACAAAAATGGGTGACCTCTGGTTTAGTGTTGCTCCAGGCCTCAAAGGGGGTCTGATCCTTGACAAACCTATGAGGAGATCTGTTTTGGATGTAGTTAGCACAATTAAGTGCTTCAGCTCATAGCTTATGAGGCAGTGACTTAGCATGCAACATGCAGAAAGCCATCTCTTTGAGAGATCGGTTCTTTCTCTTAGCAACTTCGTTCTGCTGCGGAGTGTATGGAACTGTGTACTACAATTGTATGCCGAACTCAAGGCAAAGGTTCTAAAGTGCTGTGTTAAGATATTCCCCCCCATTGTCTGTATGGAGGGCTTTGATATTTCTCTCTGACTATGTCTCAACTAGTGCTTTGAAATCTTCAAAGTGCGCAAAAACTTCAGATTTGTTCCTGAGAAGATACACCCAAGTATACCGTGAGAAATCATCAATAAATGTAAGCACATACCTTGCTTTGTTGATGGAAGGATGAGGAAAAGGTCCCATGAGATCACTATGGATCAGATCTAGAGGAGAGGATGCTCTGTGAGTCTTTCCTGTGTCAAACGTTTCTCTAGGATGTTTGTCAAGGACACACCCTTCACAAACTCCTTTGGAGAAAATGATATTTGACAAGCCTTCTACCATCTCATGCTTGCTTAGCTGTTGGATATACCTGTAATTTAAGTGACCAAACCTCTTGTGCCAAAGCCTACTACTATCATCAGCATGTGTAAGCAATAAGGAGGATTTAGATTCAATAAATTTAGAAAATGTATACAGTCTGTCTCCATTGTTTACCTCACCGATTGCAATTTTGGAGCTTCTATGTAGGTCATATATGTTCACTGCATCTAGAGTGAATTCCACTCTCTTTTTGATGCCAGAATAAGTGATCTGATAAACTGAAAGTAGGTTTACCGAAATTTTTGGAACATGAAGCACACCTTCAAAGCTTTCATGTAAAAGTTCCACTCTACCTTTTTCGGTGACCTCAATAGGTGAGTCATCTCCCATGAGGATGGGACGTCCTTTACATGCATCCAAAGAGGAATAGACTTCCTTTGTAACAACCATATGATGTGATGCACCAAAATCTATAATCAATGCATCAGGGGAAGAATTAATTGCAATTAAAGCATGAAAATTGTTACCTTTCTCGTGTGGCGGATCCTCAGTTTTCTTCTTGGCGTCCTGAGGGATGTGGTCCCCAAGGTTGTGCTTCTAAAGGATTTCTGCCATTTGGTCAATTTTTTTCTTCATGCAAGAGGATTTTGGATGGAATCCTCTTTGATAGTAGGTGAATATGTTTCCTTTCTTCCCTTTCTCATTTCTCCATCCAGAGGAGTCATTGAAGGGCTTGGTGTACCCTTCCTTCTTTGGATGGGAATGTGCTTTTCCCTTGTCTTTTTGTTGCTGATTTTTCTGACTTGAATCAGATCTGTGATTTTTATTGTGGGTGCCATCATGCACAGCGAGTGCATGCGCTTTTGGAGGTTTGACTTTCCCCATGCCAATGAGTTCATCCTACTCAAAAGAAAGGGACTCCATGAACTCTTTGAGAGAAGGCATAGTGTAGGATTTACCTGTTGCGAGCCTTACTGAATGAAATGTAGACACAAAGACGAAGTATTCCGGTCTGAGATTTGACATAATAGAGAGAACTTGGTGACTCTCCTCCTTGGATTTGTCAATTCCATAACCCTTGAGTTGCAACAATAGATCATTATATTTGGTGAAGAAGTCTTGAATTTTTTCATAGTTTCGTGGATCCAATGACAACAGCTTCACTTCGAGTAGATGTCCTTTCATCTCATCCTGTTTCCCGTAGAGTTCTTCAGCCTTTTTCCAAATCTCATTGGGAGTATTGCAGACAGATAGATGAAACTGCAACTCTGGAGAGATGCACATGCATATGGATTCGTGGGCCTCATCCATATGGTTGAGGTACTTTGATTTCTCTATGGCTGAAGTGGGTTCCACTTCTGCAACCATGGTAATCTTGTACAACCCTTTTTGATGAAGGTATCGAGTCATTTGGTCCTTCCATTCGTGATAGTTGTACGGTGTTAGGATCGATGCTTTGGGAAACTCCATTTTTTTGACGATATTCGATCTCCAAGTTGTAATACCTGCAAAATAAAGTACTGGTGCGCCTTTTATCTAGCAACCTGTGGGCTTTGATACCATGTAAATGTGTTAGAAAACCTGCACAGATGAATCTAGATAGTAAAGGTTGAACACACAGCTTTACAGAGAAAAAACGCTAAAAAAAATTGAAATAACAAAAGAATGATTCCTTAGAAAATAGGTTACAATGCTCATGATATAGCATTATTGGGTGAAGATCCCAAGGTAATGCACCATAGTGGTGATCAATGAGAAGACTCAACACGTACGACAAGTTTCGGAGAGAACTAGCCAGTTGCAGAGTGAAAGAAGGAGCAAATCAGGGAGTAAATCATGCAGAAGAACTAACCAGTTGCGGAGTTAAGAATGAGAAAATCAGGGAGTAAATCATGCAGAAGAACTAACCAGTTGTGGAGTTAAAGAAGGAGTAAATCAGGGAGTAAATCATCCAGAAGGAATCTTGCATGTAGTCTCATGCTCTAACTAAGTGTCCACATGTAGGTGTGTAGTACTTCCAACAAGGTTCAGCTTGTCATACAAATGAGAACGAGATTATGATAATATCAAACCAGAGTCAGCCTCTCAGACATACGTATAATAAGAATGAGAGTTAGCATGTCACATATGTGATGAGAATGAGAAACATAAATATCAGACGAGAGTCAGCCTCTCAGACGCATGTATAATAAGAATGAGAAACATGAATATATTGTAAAGTGGGTGAGCGAATTCTAGTAAGCTTGTTATACGTATAACTAATGAGAACAAGATTATGAATATTTCTATAAATAAAATTATATTTAAATTTAAATTTATTAATTAAATAATTATTTTATTAATAGAACTAACTTGTATCATAGTGCATCCAATATAAAAAATATATTATAATAAATTCTATATAATGTTTCAAGAAGTAATATTGTGATATAAATATATAAATGAAACTTATTTATATTTTATATTATTATAAATGAACTTATAATCATAAATATTTTGAAAGAAATTTTAAAAAACTTAAATTCATAAAATTGAGAAAACTCGTAACTCTTCCTATAATTACTATTAAATTCAAAGAAACTACAACAATGCCAACTAAACTATAATGGACTTTTCTATGTAATCCAAAGTTCCATTAAGCAAATGCGCTAAATTAAATTTAAAGATTGCTTTAAAAACCATCTACTTTAATTTGGTTTTAAATTTCCTACTTTAAGACCACCTTATGCTAATTAAATTTCCTAGCTCACGACCACCTTATAACATTATTGTAATTAGAATGTTTTTTTGAATTTTGATATCCCTAGAGCTTTCATTAGGGTAGAACAATGTTGAGCATGCCACATAGTGAAGTGGAATTTATGTTTATAATTTTGACCTCGCAAGGAAGTTATGTAGAATTTGGATTATTTTAATATTCTTAAAAGTATGTACACATTCATTTTTAACTTAGCCTTAGTCCATTCTAAACTGTTACAGGAATTATTAGATAATTTACCACGTCATTTTTAAAAAATTATATTTTATATTTTAGGAATTTGCACTTGTTAATAATGTATGTGTGTTTCTAAGCTTATGTGCATTCTTATTTTTTCATTCAGACTATTAAGAGGAATCGACTTACCTCTAAGATTTCAAAAGAAATTGCTTTATTTGCATAGTAGTCTTCTACTTCGTTCAAAGAAGCTAGCTAAGTATTTAGAGGGTCCTGCAGCACGATGAGATGTTAATGTTGAGGATGCTTCTTAGAATGATGATGATGAGGATAATCCTTCAATCGATGCAGGTTTAGTTGGCATACCTTTGGATACCATTACAGGTGATCTCGGGGTTGGTGTTGGTGACGGTGATGATGGAATTGAAGTGCCTAGCTAGGATCAAGCCTATACGAATGGCCCTGATGCTGAATATTGCACTTTATGATTATTTTCAACTTTAATGTTATATTTTGCCTTTGAGCATTTTTGGACCATGTATTACTTTGCCACTTTAGGCATTTTCCATTTTTTAAGGCTCTGTTGGTCATACAAGAAGCTAGAAGTCCCTCTGACTCGAATTTGCACGCGCATCTGGCTTCGGTAAGTGATGGTCCTCCCTCCTGCAACCATTGTTTTCTTCCAAGTGTCACTATGTGACGCTCCCGACCTCTAGCTGATCTCTCACCTCGGATTTTATCCTTTTTACTTAGCGTTCTCTCATTTTGCACCTCACAGTTTTCCCTATCCTCTCCACCTCGTGCTTGCACTCAGTGAGCGTGTTTTGTACTAACCCTAATCCCCTCACTTTTATCAGTAAGACTAAAAATCACTCCTTTGAGGCTGACCCTGGCCTCCCAAGGCCATTTAGTACCTTCTCTGATCTTCTCTAAGCCCTAGTCGCGCGTCCCACAGCCGTGATACCATTCCTGACGCAACCTCGCGACTTCGCGACTTAGCGACTTCGTGTCCCCCATGTGGTTGCGACTTGTGACCCAATCCTATTTTTAGACCTCCGACCCATTTTCGTAAACCACGACCTTGCAACCTCATTTAAAACCACGACCTATGACCTCAGTCTCTTAGTGGCATTCTTGAAATCTGTGATCGTGTGACTTGTCGTCCCTGCGACCTTCCTTCCACCAGCTAAGACTCCTTTGTTGTATGGTCTCAATTGATTTTCATGCCATCTCTCTCATTGTGGGACTGTGTTTTTGACATGCCAGGTGACACCGAGATCGACTGCATATCCATTTCTTCTTTCGAAGATGAAATGGGTCACCCAACTGCTAAAGCTGCTCAAGGCAACTCGGGAAGCGGGGCATGGGAGGCCGATCCAGAAGAACAACCACCTATCTTTGGAGACACTGCTTGCAACATAAGTAAAACCACCAGGATCTCCTGGTATACGATCTACAAGGAATTTGCTAAAACGGATATCTCAGAAATAGAGGAAGGTTTCTAAGTATGTATCAACATCAAGAAGTCAAAGTTGCATAAAGTAGCAACACATCCCCCCATATTACCGTGCACAAAAATCATCGAATGGATCTTGTAGTGTACAGATACAGATGATTGGATGATCAGGGGTCATGACGGGGCACCCATAGCCACCATCTCTCTAGCATATATCAACACCTACTATAGATTGCCTGAGAGGTAGCCGACTTTTAACACCAAGTGGCTCGCCAGGTTCACAACCCCAAAAAAAGACATCTTAAGGGATTGGTGGCAAGACCCGACAAAATTTCGAGTCAGGACTGACCAAGCTTACAACGTAGAGGGGTTACACAAAGTATATCAATTAATCGCTGCGATGATGTGCCGGTTATATGGCAAGGCAATCTGTGATGTCTTTTTCAACACATGGGTCCCTCTCATGTATGTTGTCGCTACTCAAGGAAATATTTTTAATTGGGCAAGCATCCTCTCATGGTCTTTGAGGACAAACATAGTTCCTGCCAAAAGTCCACCCCTCAAGTAGCCTCCAAAATTTTGTATGTCATCATACCTCCTTGATGCTATCTGTTCGAGGTGCTACTTCCAGCATTGGAGCTGTAATTGGGACACATCAACAACCAAACTCGTCCACTACCACTACAAAGTCTTCTGGGACACAACTTATAGAAGCATGCTGGATGTGATCTTCGAAACATTTTTTATTCCATTATACCAACTATTGTTCGAGGAAGAATTGCCTTGCATGTCACAGAGAGCCATGAAGACCATGGTTAAAGTAGCTCATTGGTTCCCCATTGATGAAGGAATGGTCGTCAAAGTGTTCGGTACTCATAAAGATCCTCACGCTCTTCCCAAGTACGTCATGGATAGGACACTTCAGCAAGAAGTTTCCTACCAAATGACGTAGGGTTTCTCGAAGGTTTTGAACAAAGGTAAGAAGAAACCATGGCCACCTTTTCCTCTCACTATTGGGGCATACGTGGTAGAAAAATTCAAACAGGTAGAATCAAAAGCCAAAGATTTGGATGGGAGCCATTTCATAACCCTGAATTACCGAACATATGATCCCGAGAAGGTCGTAGCCACCCATTGCAAGAAGGCGAAATTTAGATGGTCTTATGCCCACACCATGAAGGACCTCAAGGATGGGATTAGGAATTGGTATAATTCCATGAGGAAAATCAACCCAAGTGAACAAAATGCCATAGAGGATGAGCTCCTCGATGATTCCTAGAAGGACGTAAGCCTCAAAGAAAGGGATTCGACCATGAAGAAACAACGGCACGAAACACCAAAGGGAGGAATCTGGGAAATGGAAAGGAAAAGAGGTTGAAGACCCCCTAAGCAAGAGCGAGGAGGAGGAACTTACGCTCATACAAAGAAATTCCATATTGGAAAGGAAGAAGCGAGAGCTCAAGAGGAAAAGAGAATTAGAGAGCAAACAATCTCAAGACTCCAGCAACCAGAGCCGGAATGAGAAAAGGAGAAAACAAGAAGAGGAGAGAAGGTGATAGGAGCAATAAAAGAAAGCACAAGACGAGATAGAGAGGAAAAAGAAAGAAGAAGATGAAAAGCAAAAACAAGTAGAAGAGTCTGAAAAGTAAAAGCAAGTAGAGGAAGCTGAAAGGAGAAAACAAGAAGAGAAAAAAAGCTTAGAACAAGAGCTAAAGAACATGGAGGATGAAATAGAGAGGCAAGGGGCACTAGCAGAGGGAGAATAGAGGCAACTGGAAGAAGAGCTTAGGATGGACAAGGAAAAGGAATCCAGGAAAAATGAACAAGGAGAGACAAGCAAAGCAATCAACTTCGGCTCAAGACAAGGTGAGTTTCCTCCCTTAGATGTACCTCCTGCCATTCCCCTCACTAGCGGACATCTTCCCCTTCGAGCGCTGGGCATCTTAGAAGATCAAGACGAGGAGGTCTTAGATCTTACTAAAATCACATTTGATGAAGTAAACCTCAAAATTATACAGGAAAGGAAGAAATATTGTAGCAGGAACCTAGCTGACCCATTGTTAGTAATTACAACAATGGATATTGTGCCCAATGTCATGAAAAATCCTCAAATGATCGCCTCTGCGAGAACAACTTTCGTGGCTACCATAGAACACAATGTAGCTCAAATGAGTAAACAAATTGTAGATTTGTAAAACAGGCTGTACGCATTTGAGCAAAGGGCCACCATGGCAGAACAGGAGAAGAAAAGGATGGAGGAGGAGAACACGATACTCTGCTTATTACACACAAGCTCAACAAAATTCCAAGCGGTAATCACATCAGAAATAGAGACCCTGGGGGAGACCATGGTAGTAGTTTATGAGGAAATGGAAAAACTGAACCACATTGTAGCACCCATCATGGCCATTCAAACTCACTCAAAAGAGAGGGTCACCATGCTCAAATAAGCCATGACCTCTTTGGATAGAAGACACGAATGGTATGAAAAGTACCCCGAAGCTCTGACAGTAGTCCCTAGGAAAGATTGGATCTCTATGCAAAATACTAGGGTCCAACTTCGTATCAAAGTTCAGTCCAGAGAAAAATTAGCCAAATATACGAAGAGGGTGCTGGCCTCCTACAGACAGTTGTTCAATAGCTTGGAATCAGTGATCCAACTACATGGGGCTCCCTCTATAGGAGAGATTGGACAGGTAAAGAATCAAGAGGAGATCAACAATGAAGTACGGGCATTCATAGAGACATATAGACAAGCATCCCATATAAGGGATATGTCGATCACCAGAGAAAATATCAAGCTTTTTGTAGTAGAACCAGTGAAGCTCTACACCAAGCTAGGTACCCTGAATAATCATGTGCATGCCAAATGAAATACCCTCCTCCCGGATGCACTTGAGTGCTTACATCGACATGATGAAGGCCAACCACAGATCTCTCCTATTGTGGAAAAATACAACATATTGTGCACTTATCTGACAGAAAAGCTCGGGCTCAACATTCCGGAACTTGCCATCAATAGATTAGTCAATTAGGTTCATAGCCATTTTTGTGACATTGTGTACTACAGTGGCACAGAAACCCCTGTGAATGTGAAAGGTCATGTAGAATGCCAAGAGTCATCTGGTAGATGAAAGGTGATGAGGTAGCCCAAGAGTCAAGGGTAGACCAAGGGTC
>APFE030163456.1:68740-108583 GCA_000404065.3 Pinus taeda
GTGGGCTTCTATGGGGCACAATAGTAACAATATGGGCACTACATGGGTACATCAATATAATAAGTGGGTTGTACTAATAACAATAAGGGGTTACACTAGTAGTATAGGGGCCTAACAATCATACACCATATACGATATGCACCATAAGCATCTGTCAGCAACATCTAGACCAACAACCTGTATGTTCAACTGCGTTAAGTAAGTCATTCACGTATGACCATTTCCATGAGAGGTAGTCGTAAATCACTAATTTCTCATGATTGTTGAATAGTTCACTTAGCACTCATTACATCAGGTGATGCTCACAGGGGTGAAGAAGTGGGATTGAAACTAGTGAAATGAATCATAGCGTCAATCATCATTCAAGTAGAGATCCCTCCAAAAAGAGTGAAGATATCTCTACTTGAATGGTTCATGAGGCACAATACTTTCTCAGGTTTTGCAAATGGGGTAGCAAGCTAAGTGGGCTTGATTGTGGGGAAAACTCCAAAATTCAGCGTGGTTGAGCTAGAGGCGATCTAGGATGGGTGACCTCCCAGGAAGTCCTGGTTATTGGGTGCAAACCTCGGAAGTGATGATTGACGCTATATGATTCATTTCACTAGTTTCAATACCACTTGTTCTCCCCTATGAGCATCACCCAATGCAATGAGTGCTAAGTGAACTATTCAAAAATCATTAGAAATTAGTCAGTTACGACTACCTCTCATGATAATAGTCATACTACCTCTCATGGAAATGTACATACGTGAATGACTTAATTTTAACGAAGTTGAATCCCAAAATGATATCTAATATAATGCACTGCGTAAACTCCTTAATACTTAAGAACTTGTATATGTTCATCATCAGTTCCCAAGATATGACAATGTAAATATCATCAATCTGTGACAAAGTATGTTGCATATGGATATCGACTCATCCTCTTGATATTGTCAAGATCAACTTGCTTTGTTTCCTTAGTAGAATGAGCCTTATCATAACCTTCCATGAACCAATTAGGCATATGTCATATCTCCAAGAAGTAACATAAAATCATTCACATCATATCATACGTATGTGAAAACACCATAGTCATCATTTATGATCATAACATCATCATCAAGAACTGCATGATCTTTCCACAAGAGCCATCAATATATCAACCATGTATCATCACTAGGGAACATACCACATCTCATAAGCATTAATCATGATAATCAACATATGTGAGTATCAAACCTATCATCATAAAGTAAGAAGGCATCATCATTATGTGACTAAGTAGTCCATGTCTTCAAATAGCTATTTCTTCATGAGACCTGCAATAACACCATTCTCTTAGCCAACCAACAATATTTATCAATATGAAACTTAAGTAATCATCCATGTATCCGGCATAATGTATATCCATCAAAGATATAACAATATGTATCTAGCAAACCATGAGCTCATAGTCATTTTTCAAGCTTTCTTGATACCATCAACAACAAAAATTATCAACCATGTAAGAGCTAAGAACTATAGGAATCTTGCATCATAACTGCACCATATGAACTTTATGCATCTTTGAAGGAATGATGACATCAACATAAAAGAAATGAGTGGCTCATCATCAAATAATGAAGTTGTGTACTCAAGATTTGTACTTCTCCTTATCCTTATGAAGATCACCATGTAAGCAACATATATGTACTGTATGCATCATCCACAATCACCCATAAATCTGATCTGAATAACAACTATGTAACCCCAAGCAATATAAGTATCATCTGAGACTTCATAACCCCAAGATAGCATGATGTATCATTTAACCACTTCAACCACATAAGCATCATCACCATTGATAAGAATCATTAGGTACCAAATATTTCTAAACATAATGCCAACAATGCATTATTACAAGCATAGCATATTCTCCACCTGAACCTGTGTCACCTGTTCATTGTCAAATATGATCATTGCATATATCAGTAAGAACTATATCAAGGCATCATCATCAATTAAATATACATCAAGTCATAAACAAATTATGAGGATCAAAATCACTTCTAAATAACATCCACAGACTGTAGTCATCAATCATCAAGACAAAAAAGATAATTGACAATTGTCTGAACCATATCAGATCATTTTTGAGTCTGTCCCACTGCTTCTTTATCAAACCAACATATACGTGACTATGTAGCTTCGAACTCGCATATATACACGACTTGTCTTCATGATAACTACATATGAGAATTAGAACATTGAAATTTCATACTCTCGGTTTCTCCGGAGTCTTTTTTGTCTGTATACTTAGCTATGCCACATATTTCTCGTTGCACTTCCTTCTTCTTCCATACCTTGGAGTGTGATGATATTTACTCATTTTGGTATGTTGGCCGAATTTTTCTATATGCCCAAACTTGTTACAAGCATAACATCTTATATGTTTCATATTCCATCTATAGTAGTTAATGGCTTTGTGACCAAATGTATTGCAAGAAAACAATATCTCTTAAAGTACTTGGAAGTTGATGATATTTCTATGTGATTGTTATTAGCTTGAACCATTCTAATTTTGCATCTAGCTGCAACATGTCCAAAATTATGACATATAAAACATTCAACATTATTCATCAGAAGAAAGAATCAATTAACACTTCCATAGTTAGGAGTAAATGATTTTCTTTGAATACTTTCTTTCCTTGGTTGTTGATGTGGTTGACCTCTTATCTCATTGTTGAGCATTTCTGATTTTGCATTAGAGTTCCTTGTTCAGTTTGTGAGCTAGATTCACCTTTAACAGTTTCATGAAAACCAAGACCAGATTCGATGGCAGGAGACCTTTGACTACTAAGAATATCATCCAAAATCTTAGTACTATCTTGAAATCGTAAAATTTTATCCTTTTCTTCTAATTTACCTTTTAGGATATTTACCTCAACCTGATATTGCTCTTCCTTTTCAAGACACTGCTTCTTCATGATTTTTTTAGCTTTTCTTCCTTCTTCCACTTGTTGCCTTAATTCGAGAACTTCATTTTCTTGTTCTTCAAATGTTAGGAGTAGTTCTTCATTCTGCTTATTTGAATTTTTGAGACCTTTTAGAGAAACGACCATAGCTTCAAGACCTTCACAGTAGTTGGTTCTTTCTATAAGTTCCTTGGTTGTTGTGTCTTTTTCATTCACTTCATTTCTCAATGATGTCACTTCATCCTGCAGCCTTTGACTTTGATCTTCCTTTTCTTTGTACTGCTTCTTTATTTTGTTTCCTTCCTCCAACTAGGCTTTTAACCTGGTAACTTATTCTTTGTAGGCACATTCCCTTTATTAATTAGATCTTTTTGATCTCTAATTGTGTTTGTGAGATTTTTAAATTATATCTCTATTTAATTCCTTTCTCTTTCACCCATAAGAGAAAATTCAATTGTTTCGTTGTCACTTTCATTATCTTCAAATGAACAGAGAAATGTATCACCAAAGGACAACAAATTTGTACCTGATAGTTCTTTTGTTTGTTCATATTCATTCTTAGGTGATTCTAAATCTGAAGAGTTGCTTCCACATAAAGGCCAATCATCTCTCCCATTGTCACAGTTCCTTTGAGATGTCTTCTTCTTTTGAGGTGCTTTCTTCTTTACCTTCTTTCTCATTGTTACTATGGATATCCTTCAAGCGATCAAGCTTCTGCCAAAGGACCTGCTCTAATACAAATTGTTGGAAATAGTACTAAAAGGGGGGTGAATCAATATTTACAAATTAGTAACTTTTTCATTTCCATAATTAGATTTATATACGCTACTTCAGTGAAGGGAACTCGCATGTGCATGCAACTGTTCTTAAGGAAATCAATGCATATCCAGTGAACTTATGATTCAGTTAATTAATCATATGTTGATCTTTAATCAATGGATCAATACTTTATTAAACATTAAACAGTAACCATGTGTAGTAATAACATAATAAACCATCACATATAGGCAACACACATGAACACCAAGATTTAAGGTGGAAACCCAATGTGGGTGAAAACCACTTACTGCTGTCATCTTTGTCTTCTTTTAATAATAAGAAAATATGTTTAGATTCTTGTACTGGTGCAGACTCATACCAGTATGCAGGCACCCACCTGCAGAAGACTACAACCTTCTCTTGTTTTCCAACTTCTACTGAAAGGAAGCTACAACCCCCTAGCTCTTGTACTAGCCAATATATTTACTAGTACATAGGCATCGACCTAAAGAAGGCTACGACCTTCTCTCTTCCTCTAGGGACCACATTTCATAAATTTTCCTACCGGATGCTCCCAGTACACCACAATACACATGATGGCCTTGTTTCATCAAATTTTCATACTGGACCCATCAGAAACATTGAAACTCAAGCTGCATCAAACAACAATTAGTTAATCTAAACAGTCATATCACTGTCACCAGAACACTATGCTAAACCCATAAACCTGCATCATCATTCAGACCAGCTGCAACCTCAAAAATCATGCATCAGAATTTATACGCTACTTTACTGAACCCAACCTGCATGTATACACTACTTCCTTCAATCAAACCTATGTATACCTTCAAAACTACTGAAACATAAAACTTCTGAATCATGTCTATACCAATTATCAATATACTGAACATCTATTGTCAATTTATAGGGCCTTAAATAGGCAGTAGCAGAGATCACCTTTCTCACTTATACAATCAATCAATTAGATATCAAACTCCTTACGCATTCAATTTTACATTCAGACCTAAAAAGACTTCATTGACAGACAATAGTAAAACAACAGTACTAGTCAAATAGATCAATCATCTCTAAACAACATACTTTTTCTTTTGCATACACTACTTGCAAGAGCTGAATCAGTGTGTATACGCAACTTCACTAAAGTGAACCAACGTACAGATATGCGAATATTAACTCATAACTTCGCTGCTATTCCATACTTTAGACAAACCCAAATCGTCACATCTAATGGATAAAACATGTGTTAGAAATCAGATTTAGCCCATCCATTATCATATCACATAATGATAAGTCATTATGGTCCTGATCCATCATTAGATCTCATCCATTATCAAACACTCAGGTGCATACTTAGTCTTGATCAAGCAAAGCATTAGAAACCAATAACATGCATATTTTCTTTTGATCTAACACTTCATAAGATATTCATTAATTCTGCCTTTAGCCCTTTGATCTTCTCCTCCTTAAATAGTTTTGGCATTTCTCAATACTTTGGACCAAAACCACTTAGGACCAAAACCTCGAACCAATACCTTGGACCAAAAACCTCGGACTAATACCTTGAGCCAATACCACACTTACGATCTGTGGTATTCTTAGACGTGATCAAATAGTCGTTACTCCACTCAATATTCTCTACTCTTGAAATTCCTTGATTTTCCAACCTATATGTGCTTTTCCTCTTGTGAAAGTGCATGCATACATATACGCTCTTTTTGTTCTGTGAACCTGTGTGTATACACTGTTTTGACTAAGTGGACCTGCATATATATCTTAACCTGCTTTTCACCATCGTTTACCTTCAACTACTTCATTCTGATAAGTAGATCTTATTTCTATCTTCTTGTTCTTTTGTACCATTACTTTGTTCCCTTTGAATAGACCTGTTATAATGCGATTTTCCATATTACTTCTGAAATGATTCCTTTGAACTACCCTGCATTTTGTCATCTCTGTAAATACGACTACCATGCATTCTGTCACATCTGATATCTCTCCTGTAGATTCATCTAGTTACATAGATTCATCTAGTTACCATATACAAGTGAGTTGTTCTGCTACAAGTGGGTTGCCATGAAGTACAACACATGTATGATAATGCCAACAGTAGGTCCCTTCTAGAATTCCACTGGCCTACCAGCTCGAGAATTCCAATGACCACAGAAGGTCCAATACAAGATTCATCTTGGCAGTGTCCAGCCTATTCCTTTGACAGAGTCCAGTCTATGAGAAATTTTGGGCCTCCTTCAACATGCTCCAAAATCAATAGAGTTGCCTTAGGCATTTTCCCCCTTTTCACCATCTTGGCCAACTTATTTCCCTTACTGAGATCATCCATCTCTAGGGAGAGGAAATCCGGGTAGGTAAGTGCCATCAACCCCTCTAAGCAGGTAACCACCATCAATCCAAGGCCTCTTTCAAATATTTCCACAATTGTCTGGCTTGTAAAATTCTCTTTTAGCACTATTTCCCACAATGATTTACATAACGAACCATATGCACATTATCATTAACACAAAAAACATTTATGTACACTGTGAATTTATGCCTAACCCTCAACATGGGTCCATAATATCTAGATTAACAAGGAACATAACCAACATACATGTGACTTGCATTCTGATTTTTCCAAATAACAAAATCCGACATATTTTAACAATATACTTCTTCATTTACAGTTGTAATTCACATTGCAATGTTTTACTTTTATAGTTTTTCTTGTTGCTATTAAGTTACCCTTGCTTAATCCCATCCACAACGTTGGTCATAAATAAGTATTCACTTTCAAAATAATTTTAGTTTCATGCTTACAATATTGTCATGCATAAAAGTATATGCAAATATTCATCAATATGTAAATGGCAATAATAATTAGAGAAACAATCCACCATTTCCAATTCACAAAGTGCATTGTTACCAATAGACTGGTACATGAAGTAACTATCATAATCACTTTTCTACAACTTGCAAAAAGATTAAATCAAATCCAATTCATGCATATAAGTTTTAATAGTTAGTCCTACAACACTAACTAATCAACCATGACAAGATTCAATCAACAACTAGTTATTATAGTCAAGTCTCACTACTCGACTTATAGTCTATTTTTAACATCGAGAGGGGTTCTATCATCCTCTTCAAGGAAATTCCACATCTTTTTCATTAAATCATTTATTCTTTATCAATATTGGATGGTAACTTTAGTCATGTATTAGGACATTCCTCATCTTTTTCATTAAATCATTTATTCTTTATCAATAGTGCATTGTAATTTTAGTCATGTATCATTAATATTTTCATATTTGCAAAGCTTGGTAGTCAAATTTCACTTTCACTAGTGAGTGTTCAAGATTGTTCATGTGTAATAGAGGTTTTATTATTCTTTATCCTCATCGGGATTCAAATGTCATGAATACAATTTTGCAACAAACTTTACTCTTTAATGCAATTATAAACATGCACCATGCAACTCAAGTTTAAAGCAGTATAATGCACATATCAATATGTAGATTGTTAGACTCATACTTGAGTTGATGCCCACTAGTGACATACCTCAATTTTTTTTTTTTTTTCTGCTTGACTATTCCCAAAATTTTACACAATTTACCCACTGATAACTATCCAAATTGCTAATCCATATTCCACATTAACCATTAGATAGAGTCTTCATCATTACATAGAGTAACTTTTAGTTGAAGAATAGTGAGTTGCACAACCATTAACAACTATTGTTGTAGTATATTAACATAAGTTGCATGATGTAACCTTGCATCTATTTCATTATTCTCTTAACCAGGTTAATTAATCACATACTTGACATTATGAACATCACATCAAGGAAGGAATCAACATCATCAAACTGACACAATAATCAAGCACAAAATAAAACACCGATATACCTTGGAAACCCCATAAGGTGAAAACCAGCAAACATTTAATTTTATTATTAAATGCTCGTGAGGGTGTTCACCTCTCATTCAATGGCTTATAAGGGAGTTCATCCTTTAACCATTGTCATAAAATATTACAAATAAATATCATTAAAATACAACATAACTAGATAAATACTATTAAAATCATCATGAAAGCATTTACCCCCAAATCACCACTCTTTATATCCTTGTGGAATGATTGTTAGATCACTGGACCATCCTGCAGCTCGTACTCATCTGCATGGACCACTTGTTCTTTATTTGCCACAATATTAAACACACCCTGTATTTTGCACAAATCACCATCATTTCCTATCATTGTTGTTGTCAACAAGCTTTGGTAACATGATTAGATAAAACATTAATCAATCAATAATCAGTGTTTAGAAACGATCTTATAACATTTGTTCATGTGCATACATGAGATGTAAATATAATATCACAACACGCTTCTTCTAACAACATTGCACATGTATAAGTGAATAATTATCAAGCATGTCAAAATAATTAGCATGTTATTATGATAATTTAGACGTTACTATGATAATTTAGTGCGTTACTATGATAATTCTCACACCAGAACATGTTCATTTCCAAAGGAAATCATTGTTACCATCCATTTCATTTAAATGATACTAGCAACTTATCTTTGTTTTTCGTGCATGTATTTAAATAAAAACTTACTCAAAGAAAGTTAGCCCGTGCATATAATTAAATATGTTTCCAATACAATAGATATTATTACTATTATGCATGCAAATATGTCTTCTTCTAAGGGAGAGCTAACATAATAGATATTGTTATCATGCATGCTTTACAAGTCCCTTTTCCAAAAACATCTTTCACAAGATACATCTATTTACAAAGTCTATTGTACACGCAAAGACATGCTCTTTTCCAAAAGAAAACTAGGGTGTTAGTCATTATTTCTTGCTTGTTGATATATATATTTTTCCAAAAGAAAGCTAGTATGCAATCCATGCTCTTTTGCAAAAGAATCTCTTTCAAGATAAAATTAATACAACACATTTCCCTTTAAAGATATGATATGTATTTATGTCTTTTACATGCAAGAATTCTTTCAAAAGAATAGCAAAACAAATAATACATATTTCTTACCAAGTAAAATCAACTGAATAGTATTTTTTTCAATGGTTATTTTATCTTTTATGTGCATTTTTTTTAAGAAAACAATAGCTTATGTGCTGCACACAAGAATACTTTCAAATGAAATCAACAAAGGTATTTATTTCTATAGGTATAGTTTCTAAGAAAATAATCATGCTTCTGAAATTAACAAAGATATTTATTTCTATATGTATAGTTTCTAAGAAAATAATAATGGTTCTTAACATTTAATGCACAAGAATTCATATGTTTTTTTTCCAAAGAATTAACACAATTAGTTTATCTCTTTTCATTTTAAAAAAAGTTTACACCATATTTTATCCCTCTATCCCTCTATCCATAAATCCAAAATTAAAATTCTAAAAACTCTAATAATAAAATAAACATTATTAATAATAAAAAATATTTTCCCATAAACAAATTTATCATTTCACAACAATTATAATGAATATTAATAATCATATAAAATATTAAACATATTTTTCAAAAACTCTCTGGAACAAGAATATCCTTTAACGTAATGCCGTGAAATTCATTTAGTAGAATGATTTTTCTACAACAAAATAATATAATTGTTACTGGCTAATTCATTTCATATACATAACAATAACCCAAAACACTATATCTTATTAAATATACTATAAAATTAATGAATTGTCATAAATAAATGTTAAACTCTATTTTTCTAACCTCTATGCACAATAAGCTTCTAAGAAATTTATCGATGTTTTAAATCTTAAATTTATATTTCTTAACGATGTTTTAAATCCTAAATTTACATATAAGAATTTAAAAATGAAAACATACTCTTGGTCTAAATTTAAACATACCATCATTGAAAAAAAAAATCAAATAAAAAGGAAATTCATAAATTCACGAGTGAGTAAACAACTGCGAGAGCACCAAGAACTTTATAAACCTATTTAAAATCAGAGGTGTCATAGATTAATTAAGGAAATTCCTTGGCTTTTATTCCATTATATAGAAGAATTTATTGCACAATTTGCAAGGATTCAGTGTGTTGTGCGGTTTCTATAGTTGGCTCTCCATTAATAGCGGTGTAGAAAGTTAACGCTTCGCGTGTGTTTCCTGGCATGTGCTTTAATCTAGTTATGTGTTTGTTTACTAACACCTGCAGATTACGTGGCATGTGTTTAAATCTAGTGATGTCTCTGTTTACTACTAACACCTGCGGGTTTTAGTGTAACGACAATAGTGACTCCAACAAGTGGTATCAAAATCAGAGGTCTTGAGTTCAAAACAAGGGTTTTGGTGTAATGACAATCGTGACTCCAACAAGTGGTATCAAAGCCAGAGGTCTTGAGTTCAAAACACACTGGGCTCGCGTTAGGGGGAGATTGTTGGATCCCGTGATTCCAACAAGTGGTATCAAAGACAGAGGTCTTGATTGTTGGATGTGTCGGTATCCGACTTGGACATTGTTGGATCCCGGACAATCGTGACTCCAACAAGTAGTATCAAAGCCAGAGGTCTTGAGTTCAAAACACACTGGGCTCGCCTTGGGGGGAGATTGTTGGATCCCCGTTAACCTTCCCGTGTGTTTCGTGGCATGTGCTTAAACCGTGTGTTTTGTGGCATGTGCTTAAATCTAGCAATATCTCTGTTTACTCTTTCCCGTGTATTTCGTGACATATGCTTAAATCTAACAATGTGTCTGTTTATTCATGTGCGTAAATCTGCGATATCTCTGTTTACTAACACTTATAGGTTTTGATATAACAACGATCATTACTCCTAACACCTATACATCTTTTACAATTTAATTGCATCCGCTTTTCATTTTGTTCCATAGAACCTTCTACACTCTTTTCGCACTTTAACAACAGCAACTGCCTCCTTTTGCATCTCAGTCTACAGTTACACAGTAAGTGGGTGGCACAGGAACAACCAACTAGTCGTTGGACCGTGCGTGGGAACTGCCGTTGGATTGACTACAGCATTCTGAGATGTACGTGCGTGGGTGGACACTTAGACCATTCGTATTCCCTTGACCAGCCTACAGGGTTACATTCTGAGCACGTCTCCGTGCAATATAAATTGATTTCGTATTTGATTTTTTTTATAAAATATCATTATTTTTGTTAAAAGGATAATAGAACTGAGCACGTCTCCGTGCAATATAAATTGATTTCGTATTTGATTTTTTTTTTATAAAATATCATTATTTTTGTTAAAAGGATAATAGAATTTTGTTTAGAAGTTGTTTATCGAGAAATGTTTATCTAAAAAGTGTTTGATTTTTTTTTCTTTATTAAAGTGGAAATAGATTTAGTAACATTAAAAATTAAATGGATTCAATAATCAAAATCTTTACATATCTAAATTCTTGAAATTTCATAATTTTAGTCTAAATTTTCTAAATTTTAATTTTAATAAAAATCATGGTAAAATTTCCACTAATTTCTTTTTTTTAGAAATCTGTGACCTATGTAAAATATTTTTTTTTAACCAATAAAATATCTCATCAAACTTGAACCCTAAAAAAAAGAAAAATTAAGTTTTTTCCCTAAAAAAACAAACAAACTGGTTTGGGGAAATCGTCTGAAACCGTATGACTACATGGAACCCATTATGTTACACTGCCCATATTTTATGTTTGTAAAGAAAGGAGCAAAAGAAAAACGATGACAATGCTTTGCGGAAGGTGGATTACCTATTCTATTCTGCTTTCATTGCAACATTCAACTCTCATTATTCTGCACGCGAAGCTGCCTTCAGAAAATGGAGGTGTCCAATGACGTCATTTATGTACACCTCCTGCGATGGAATACCGCCCTCACCTCGGCTGCTGAGAATTTGATGGTTGAACACATTTCCCATTTCACGGGCCTTCCTCCTTACTTCTCTGCCACCATCTTCCACCATTAACTCCCGCACAGTTTTGCAAATCTCGTCGCGGTTCAACGACCCATCGCTCCGCTTTGTAACCTCTAACCCGATTTCCAATTCCCAAACAACCAATCGGGAATTAAGGCACTGATCCAAGTGCATGGGCAGGGTAACCAGAGGAACCCCGGAGCACATGGCTTCGATCAATGAACCCCATCCACAGTGACTCAAAAACCCTCCAATTGAAGCTTGCGATAAAATCTGCCTTTGCGGAACCCACTCCCCCACCACAAGCCCCCTTTTTCCTATACGCCGTTGGAACCCTTGAGGCAGCAAAACCCCAAGTTGCTTTTCGTCGGGACAACGCAGTGCCCATAGAAATGGCTGCCCGCTCGCCTCCAAACCCAGAGCTACTTCGTGGATCTGCTCTTCGCTCATAAAAATTTGGCTGCCGAACGATACGTAAACGACCGAAGCTACTGCGTGAGCTTCCAGCCAGTTAATGCAACCCCATTCTTCCTCCGAATTTACGGCTGAGCTAATATCGGGAAGTAGCGGGCCGGCGGGGAAAACCGGCTTGCCCGTCACGGTCTGCAAATACTTTATGAATTTCCCCTCAATTTCATTGCACGTTCTGACGACAATGGCGCGGCAGCCGTCAAAGCATCTGAGTCCGCGCTCGTAATAACTGATACCACTTGGCTGCTGGACTCGGTAGATACCCAGCACACTCTCCGCCTCGTGGAGTTTCCATGATATAGCATCCGATGGATAACTCGGCGGGGGTTTTGTGAGGGTCTCGGCCGAGATTTCTTCCCCTTCCCCTTCGCGTCGCCAAGCCGGAGACAGGCCATAGCCAGCGAAAGCCGCAGCAAAAGTGGCGAAGACAATGGTGGGTATGCCCATCTTGGCGGCAGCCCTGGGAACCCACCATTGCGCGAAGTCGAAGAAGATGCAGTCGGGACACATCTGGCGGAGCAGTCGTTCGAGGGGCTCTTCCAGTCCGTCTAGGGCTTTGTCGAAGAGAGGCATTAAATGGATTGGCAGATCTTTGGTGCTCTCTATTCCTGCAGGCAGCCCTTCCACTGCCGGCAACCGTAATTCCACCGGCTGGACTTTGCCTGGGGAGTTTTGATGATGGGCGAAGAAGGATTTTAGGTTGGCAATGTTGAGAGGAGTGGAGACGAAGGAAACATTAATGGCGAGCTGTGCAAGTGTGGCTGAGAGTTGTACGAATGGCGAGATATGAACGTGAGCGAGCCATGGAAACATCATGACATGAAGCTGCCTGCCACTGCCATCGCCATTGTTAACAGAAGAAGACGATGACGAACAGACTTCCATTTTCAGAAATATAGACTTGGAAAGAAGACGATGACGAACAGAATTCCTCTTGGAAAGAAAGAAAGAATCGCAGAAGATCGCAGGACTGTGTAACCTGCTTATTTTATTATTTTAGTTTATTTTTAAAGGTAATTTTTTTTGTTCGTTGATTTTCTTTTCTCGTACGTTAGTCGTTTATTTCTTATTGCAATTGTTGTTTGATAGTGTTGAGATTTGATAGGGCATACATGTGGTGGGCAAATAATAAACATCATACAATAAATTAATATTAGTTAATTTATTGTCTTTTCTTTCCATCTTATCTTGAAGCAAAGTTCATCCACATACATTGAAAAAACATAGGTGATTAAGTAACTATATGTGTTACCAGGTTTGATATTTTAATAAATAAATAATGTGCGAAAATAATATAGTTTTTAAAAGGTAAGATAGCTCCTCAAGGTATTAAGTGAATCTAATGATTATTATTTTTATTATTGTTAAATATCAAAGTAAATTCGTTTATTGTGTGGTGTTTATGTAATTATTTTCCTCACATTTACTTAATTTCACTTGTTAAAGTAAATATGAGACAGAGTTATTATGACATTATTTAATTTTCTAGCTCTATTAAGGAAGTGGAGTCTACAAATTGACACCTTACTGACCTTTCTGTAGCTACAAGAACCCATGAGCTAAATAACCAGTTTAGGTGCTCAAAACTCGAGCTAGATTGCTTTTTCACTGACAAGGACTCTGGGTCACATATAACAAGGCAAGCGAGGGGCTACGACCCTCCAATCGTATACATAACATTGCCTCCATGCGACTACAACCTAGATTTCCCAGTTCTGAGGGTGCAGTTCCAGAATTTGAGCCACCTTTTAAGGGCTAGTATTCAAAACACTAACCAGAATTTGATGAGACTTTCGAGAACAATAAATGACACAAAGACAAAGCCTCTAACACAAAACTTAACCAGAATTTGACCTAACCAGGCTTAACCATGACAAACATTTTTCTAATTGTATTGAGAACATGTAATCTACAAGTCATGAATGCATATATGAACATAGGGGTCTGATACTTATCTGAGAATCATCAAGAAGGTCTAATTCCCTCTCATAATAGCCGCAATAACATCTATTATCTCATGCATTCAATAACCATTCATCAACAAATCAAAACATGTTAAGAGTCATAGTTAGAACCTCTTATGAAACCATGCTTATAACCAACATATAACCAAAATAATAACCATGATAGAACAACCATTAAAGACACATAATAATAAGTAAAAATACTCATGAAATACAAGAGGAAAAAATTCTTATTAACATATGCAAAAGCCAACCAAGTGAGAGACTTCCACATACCACCCAACCATAGATTGAGCTGAACCAAATTTTTATTTCAACCAATCACCGTTGTGCCCTATTCCAAGGATGCATGTGGTACTCAATGCAAAAAAATTAGGGCTTCCTGAAGATTAAACCACCTCCACCCTTAGGCTTTACCGCAACTTCGCCAACACCAGTTAAGGGATTTCTAGGCCCAAGTAAGCACATAAACAACTAGACTTTACTGCAAACCTACCAAAACTGATCACGTGAGTTCTAGACCCAAAACAAGAACATACACTACTAGGGTTTACCACAATCCCACCAAAATCGATTAAGGGATTCGTAGGCCCAAAACAAACTTAGATGCCTCTAGATTTCTTCACCAATACTTTGAAAATTGTTCCTATCTCCACCCTCAGGGTTTACTGCTATCCCGCCAAAACCAGTTAAGGGATTCCTTGGACCTTGGGAATTCTCTTAAGACCACCTCACCTAGTTATAAAACCATCTGGCAATCTGACGCAGGAAAAACTGCCTAAAGGAAATTTCCCCAGTTTCCACAATTACCTTACGTGAACCTGTGGGTTATGGGCCCACCTATACAAATTAGAAGCGTTTCTATTGGTGGATTTTATCCAGAACCCGACCAATCACCAAAAAACATTTCTACACATAATCTGCCAACGAACGTCGGTCCCACCTGAATGCACACAAGATCGGACTCCAAATCGCAATTGAACAACAATAAGGAATTGAACAATAATCACAATTGAATAGCAATCGAACATCAACTAAACAACAATTGAACAACAACTGAACAACAACTGAACAATAATTGGTATTTGAACAGCAATTGGTCCCACGTTGACTTCCCACATTGACCTTTCCTTTTTGCACAGGCGCTTCACTCTACGTCGTTGATCTTACCATTCAATCCGACAGTCGATAGTCACCCAATCATCGCATATCGCAATTTCTCCCGGGTAGGGTTCATTCACTCATGAATGATGCGATGCAATATTAGTCCAATGGTGAGCATCAGCAGTGATCCAATGGTCTGCGACCCTTCAACTAACACGCAGATTACCAAACAGATCAACCCTCGTAGTTGACTATGACGTAAGCGTTGACTAATGAGATCAATGGTTAAAATTGAGTGCAGACCTTCAACCACGATCAAGGCATCCCGTACTCTCCTACCCCCACTGTGGTCGCTGAACAGACTTCCTCTTGGTTTTGAATAGAGAAATAGCATCTTGATTTCATTCCTGGAATGGTCGAATTCAGGTGTTAATGCAGATCTTCCTTCATAGTTCCACTGAGTTATCTCTGAAAAAGAAATGCACGGATTCCATTCTAGTTCGAATTTCCCCTATTATGTATTGTGTGAAACAAAGTTCTCCTAGCTCGATCAGATCCAAATCTTTGATCCTCTCGATCCAAAGATCACTATAATAAATGGATTTAATGACTTAATATACACATAACTACTTTAACTTCGATCAGATCATCATGATGATCACGATTGCTCTCTCTCGTTACACTGGATTCCTGTACGAAGCTCTCGACTAATGATTCACACTAAACTTCACACAGACACAGATCCATCTACCAACCTTACCCACTCAAAGAACCGATATCACAAGCTTCTTTAATGCATATTTTCAGATCTAAAGATTCAACTTATTACAATGGTCTTTTAAAATAGTAGAATTGCTTCAAAACAGAACATTAAAGGAGCTAATCTCTTATCCAAGACTTCAGCAGGAATTCAATCAATCAACAGTCATCCAAGATGAAATAACATAATGCAAACTTTCTTTCATTAATCAAACTATACACATAAAATACTTGGCCTGATTTCTACATTTGAAATGGCCCTCACACATTTCCTCACACCTATCTCTACCTTTTCCTCTATCGCTACTTCTCCATATCCTCTCTATCCTCATATGTGATCTGAAAATGAGATCTTAGACAATTATTAAGGTATTACAGACTCATGTGCATGGATATGCCTATGTTACTTTGTGCAATGGATCGATAAGATTGCAAAATACATAGACAATGAAATAGTTAAAGAACATAATAGACAAACACATATAAACACAACAAGTTTAATAAGGAATTCAACCAACACTCCTGGGCTACATCTTCTGGTCCAGCGTTTAGTGGTGACCTCTCTGTTATGTCTTCAAAAATAGAGTTTTACAACAGTGAGCTCAAATTGAGCCTAACACAACAGATACAAAACAATAAGGCTTTACTTGGATCCCCCAAGTTTATTTTGAGTACACAGACTCCCCTCACTGACTCTCTCTCTCTGTTGCTCTAGCTTAGCACTGCCTCCAATACTACTTGTCCTTGTTTCTGTCAGTCTGTGGCTTTAAAGCCAATCTATGTTGTCTGTTCATTTCTCCTTCTTGGGCTCTTTGGCTTCCCAACCTCTGTCCGCTCAGATCTCCCTCTAAGCATTAACAATCATTGCTAAATGCTTTTAAGGATGGTGGCCACCTGTTCTGTAATGGAATGGGTCATCGGGCCTTTGAAATCCCCGAAACAATGTTATCAATTCTGCCTTATAACTCCCACTGGGTCCACCTTTTAATCGCATCGCATCTCCACTGTTGATATGGGAGATTTGGATCCAACGATTGTGGTTCATTTCGGGTGGCTCTTTCATACGAGGTTTAACCGCCCAATAAAGGTGGGTTTCTCTCTCCTTAGCCTGGACAGGTGGCAGCCAGTGTATGGGCTCGGGCGGAGCCCGACCCAAACCACTTACTGCCTTTGGCCCGCCCGAAATCCCGCTTGTATCGTGACTTCCCTTTTTTTATTTAAAATACATTAAAATATGAAATCCCGCTCATATAGAACTTAAAACAATATATATTTGCATTAACAAACTCTTTTGGGTTTGGTTCATCGCATCAACACATTTTCTTTTGTTTTTCGTTATTTTAACGAAGATGCAATTTTCATTGAAAAAGCCCTTTTTCGGAACTTGAAAATATATCAAATACTGTTTATAATTTTATCAGGTTCGACTATCACAATCATAGTTATTATTGGCCCCGCTCCTTCGCATAGCTCCGATGAGATATTGTGATGTGATTGATCGCAATCGCATATCGCACATACCCTGGGCCATTTGGTAAGCGCTCCACTGTGATCGCCGATTGTGATATCGCGATTCAACTTGGGCCATGGATCTGTGTGCTTGATTGACGGTCCTTGTTGACCCCACTGATTGTTATCGCATTTCCATGTGGTCTCCGCCGATAGCCTCCCTTTGCCACTACCGATTGCGCTTTGTTGATCGGATCTGGACTGTTGATCGGCCAAATCTAACGGCTCTGATACAAAGTTGTTTTAAGCCTCCGATAAGCCTGTTTTCGCTGTTTTCTCCATGTTTTTGCCTCTAGATAGTGTAATCTGACCTTTAAAAGGTTCTTCTTTTTCAATTGTTTTGATTTTTTAGAGGATTTTGAAGACTTAGAGTGTTTTTGGATCCATTTGGATCATGCCTTCCCACTAAAAATGCTTTTGGACCACCAAAAGTTGGTTTTCAAGCATCGATCAAGTGAGGATACAACTTTTTCACTTGTCCAATTTCCAGCCATCATGCACTACTGGGTTTTGAACCTTCGAGTCCAATTCTGAGGTAGTCAATATCCCCTCTACACATAGTTCCCACCTTCCTATCCAGAACTCTATCTTCCTGCAACTCATTGAGATATTCAGGCAACAGATCATCAATAGAAGGCAACTGACTTTGCTCTTCAGGATCTTCAATTAATGAAGGTTCAAACAGTCTCAAATTTTATGCATTAACCACTAAATAGATGTGCATGTAAGCTGGAAAATCAAGGCGAAAAGAATTCTCTCCAAATTTCTCAAGTATCTTGAAAGGCACATACCTTCTTGGCTTCAGCTTCTTACCCTCACCTTACATTCTGTCTTTGCTGATGTATAGCCAGACTTGATCACCAACTTGTTAGTTATGCTCAATTCGATGCTTATCATGCCTTGCGTTGTACTTGGCCTGGCTCTGTTCCAGCTGTTCCTACACTACCTCGTGAATTTCTTGGATCCGTTCAATGAACTTGGTTGCTTTGTCCACAACACTGTGTCCATCAACCGCTATGTCTTTACTAAAAACAAAATCTAAGGAAGACTTTGGTGTAAAACCAAAACAAATCTCAAAAGGAGATCTTTGTGTAGAAGAATGTTTAGTACGGTTGTAAGCATGTTGTACATAACACAAATGTTCATCCCAAAGCTTGGGATGTTTGCTGCAATAGCCCCTGAGCAACTAAATCACTATCATGTTGACCACCTGTGTTTGGCCATCTGTTTGTGGATGAAAGGCTATGATCTTCTTCAGTCTGGTGTCCATTAATTCCCACAGACTTGACCAAAACTTCCCAACAAATCGGGAATCTCGATCAAATACAATGGAAGTGGGTAACCCAAAATGAACCCATACATGCTGAAAGAACAACTTCGTTGTTTGTTCAGTTGAAATCTGCTTGTTACAAGGTATTAAAATACACTTTTTGTTGAGCCTGTCCACAATAACATATAAATAGTCATGACCTTTTCTAGATTTTGGCAATCCCCCAACAAAGTCCATGGAAACACTTTCCCAAGGACGAGAAGGAATTGGTAGTGGAGTGTAGAAGCCTAATTTTCTATTGCTAGGCTTGATTTTAGCACACATGGTACACCCTTTAATATATCTAGAAACCATTTCATGCATTCTTGACCAATAACAAAATCTTTGCAGTTGTGCAACTGTTTTACTTACACCAAAATGACCTGATATTAGAGAAGTATGTGCTTCTCAGATTATGCTAACTCTTTCAGTTTTTGGAATGTATAGCTTTCCCAAATGATACAAGAGTTGGTCCTTAAGATAATAAGCCAATTCTTCTACTTGTTTTCCATGACTTAAAGTTGCATATACATCTTTAAAATCTACATCTTGAGCTTATTGTTCAATGTAGCTTTCATGCAATACTGAATTATGCTTAAGTATAGTAGATGCATTTATGATTGGTCTGGAAAACATATCTGCAACTTTATTGTGTATGCCCTTCTTATATCTGATGACTAGATGAAATTGTTGTAGAAAACCCATCCACCTATAGTGTCTTGACTGCTGCAATTTAGTTTGTGAGTGTAAATACTGAAGTAGTTGATGATCATTATGTATAACTATTTCTTTGCCCATTAAGTAATGTTTCCACTTTTTCACACTCTGCACTAATGCATACAATTCTTTATCGTATGTGGGATAATTAATTACTACAGAATTAAATGTCTCGGAATGATAACATATGGGTTTACCATGTTGCATAAACACTGCTCCCATGGCATAGTCACTGGCATCTGTTTCAATCTCGAATGGTTTTTGAAGATCTGGCAATGCTAGTATTGGTGTTGTACTAATTTTTTCTTTCAAGGTGTCGAAGGCTTTCTGTTGTTTGCCTCCCCACTAAAATACCTTATTCAATCCTGTTAAAGCATGTAAGGGAGCTGCAACCAAGGAAAAAATAGCAATAAACTTTCTCCAATATTGTGTTGCTCCTAGGAAGCTCCTAACTTCTGTAGTAGATTTGGATTTAGGCCAGTTCACAATGACTTCAACCTTAGAGGGATCTATCTTCAATTCACCACCCCCTACAATATGACCCAAATAATTTAAAGATGTTTTTCCAAATTCACATTTTGATAGCTTAACATAGAGATTTTCTCTTTTTAGAACATCTAGAGTCTTCTTTACATGCTTCAAATGTTCTTCCCATGTTTCACTGAAAACAACAATGTCATCTAAATATACAATTACAAAATCATCAATAAAAGGCCTGAGTACATCATTCATAACTCTCATGAAAGTGGCAGGAACATTAGTTAAGCCAAAAGGCATAACTAGTGATTCATATAGCCCTTGATTTGTTTTGAAAGAAGTCTTCCCTGCATCTTTTTCTGCTACTATGACCTGATGGTATCCACTACACAAGTCTAACTTGGAAAAGTAGACTACTTCTTTCAGTTGATCTAATAGATCATCAATGCGAGGAAGGGGAAAATGATTTTTGATCATTATTTTATTTAGTGCTTTGTAATCAATGCCCATCCTCCACGAACCATCTTTTTTCCTCACCAACATGATTAGAGATCCGCATGGTAATGTGCTTGGTCTTATGAACCCTTTCTTGAGCAGCTCCTGTGCCTGCTTCTTGATCTCTGCATTCTCTAAAGCGGATAACCTACACATTCTGATGTTAGGCAATGCAGCATCTTGCTGCAAATGAATATCATGTAAAATTTCCCTTTTGTGTGGCAGACCTTTAGGTCCTTGAAATAAGATATCATATTCTAAAACAAAATTTTCTAAGTTAGCTTTCTGTTTAGCATCACAACCCTCAAATATATTGGTTTTATTAGGGTTCTTTTCATTTACAACCATCAGTAAAAATTGCTTACATGAATTTACAATTCTTTTCATCTGCCCTGAGTTTATGAGTTCTTCAATATATTCTATTCCATCTTTGGTGAATTGATACTTATTTTGAGCTCTATAGAAAATGGCTTTTCTATCACACAAGTAAGGACTTCCTAAAACAATTCCACATATATCCAAGGGAATGATATCTAACTCAACCTCATCTACAAATGCTGACCCAAAAGAAAAACTAAGTTTACACGGTCTAGTCACTTGTAGCTTTGCTTTATCACATACCCAACCTAATGGACATGGCTTCTTGTGAGGTGTGGTTAGTAATCCCAACTGCTCTACAATTGCTTCAGAAATCAAGTTTACTTGTGAACCACTATCAAATAAACTATCAATCTTTTGGTGCTTGGAAATAACTCTAATATGAAAAAGCTCATGTATTTCCCTCTCATTTTCTTCATTATCAATAGTTTGTGTAGAATTACTAGTAGATGCTTCAGAATTTTTACCTTTTATACTTGTGGCTGTGGTTGTTGTTTCATCACCTGATTCTGACCCCAAATCTTTCTGAATAGCAGCAGTAGTCTTCTTCTTCTTGCCATCGAACTTCTTGGGTTTCAGCTCCGGATGCAAAGACCACCAATGTTCATCATCATGTCCATCCTTCTTACAGAGAGTGCATGAAGGTTTTCCTTTCTATACAAAGTTTGCCTTCCTCTCTTTCCATTTCAGCTTCCTCTTTTCCTTGTTCTTGCTTGCAGTGGGTTTTGATGATCCCCCAATCTCTGGGTTCACATTCTTGCCTCTAGCCTCTAGATGTGTAGCTTGAACAGATACCTCATCTATGCTAGTAGGGTTAAACATGAGAATGGTGTGCCTCAAATAGCTATGCAGACCACCTATATACTTTAACAAAGTTTCAGGTGAGTCTAGAGAAATGCCTAGAATTAAAGCTCTTTTTCTAAATTCCTAGGTATAGCTTTGTACACTTTGCCCCTTTAATTGGCGAAGACTTTGCCAACTCATCATCGATTGCTTCATATAAGCTAGTGGATAGAATTGTTTTTTAATGGCAGAAACAAATTCACTCTAGGTTGAAATAATTTTACCATGATTCTTCAAATCAGCTTGTGTCCTGCCTTCCCACCACACTAGGGTAGTTCCTCTAAGGCGAAGACTGGCCAACTGAATCTTTCTCCTTTCTAAATTGATATTCCACACCCTTCTATATACATCAATTTGTCTAATCAAATTATCTAGCTTTTCTGCATTTAATTCTCCATCACATATTGACAAATCAATTTTTTCATCTAATTTAATCACAAAAGTCTTCTTCTTTTTATTTTCAGGGCTAGAAGGAGGTGTTGATGTAGGAGGTTCTTCCCCTTTCCCTTTACCTTCTAAATGGGCAACTAGAAGAGGTTCCTCTACTCCTTTGCCTGTTTTAGATGCTGAAGTGCTTTCCCCTCGGCCTTTCTTAAATTCTCGGTACATTTCTTCTACCATGGCTCTCATGGTCATGAAATTGTCCATGAACTGAGAGTCTGATTCCAAGGGAATTTCTTCTGTAATTTTCCTCGTGGGATAGACTCTTCCAATTTCTTGGTTAGCCTCAACCAGTTCTCCTTCTCCTAATTTGAGCTTTGATCTAGTTAGCATTCAACAATCCAGCACAAGCTTGTCTAACCTTAGCAACCTAAAGCTTTGATACCACTTGATCTAAAAATGAGATATTAGACAATTATTACTGTATTACAGACTCATGTGCATGGATATGCCTATGTTACTTTGTGCAATGGATCGATAAGATTGCGAAATACATAGACAATGAAGCAGTTAAAGAACATAATAGACAAACACATACAAACACAACAAGTTTGATAAGGAGTTCACCCAACAATCCTGGGCTACGTCTCTTGGTCCAGCCTTCAGTGGTGATCACTCTATTATGTCTTCAAAAATAGAGTTTTACAACAGTGAGCTCAAATTGAGCCTCACACGACAGATACAAAACAATAAGGTTTTACTTGGATCCCCCAAGTCTCTTTTGAGTACACAAACTCCCCTCACTGACTCTCTGTCTCTGTTGCTCTGGCTCAGCATTGCCTCAAATACTGCCTGTCCTTGTTTTTGTCAGTCTGTGGCTTTAAATCCAATCTGCGTTGTCTATTCATTTCTCTTTATCAGGCTCTCTAGCTTCCTGGCCTCTGTCCGCTTAGATCCCCCTCTGAGCATTAACAATCATTTCTAAATGCTTTCAAGGATGGTGGCCACCTGTTCTATAACGGAATGGGTCATTAGACCTTTGAAATCCCCAGAAACAACGTTCTCTGTGTTCATAGAGAAATACACTAAAAATTGTGAAAAATCGCCAAACTTTCGTTTATCAGATTTGCAATGTTATCAATTCCACCTTATAACTCCTACTAGGTCCGCCTTTTAATCGCATCGCATCTCCACCATTGATTTGGGAGATTTGGATCCAACGGTTGTGGTTCATTTCGGGCGGTTCTGTCGTACGGGGTTTAACCACCTTATAAGGGTGGTTTCTCTCTCCTTAGCATGGACACGTGGTAGCCAGTGTATGGGCTCGAGTGGAGCCCGACCCAAACCACTTACTGCCTTTGGCTCAACCGAAATCCCATTTTATCGTGACTTCCCTTTTTTATTTAAAATACATTAAAATATGAAATCCCGCTCATATTGGACTTGAAACAATACATCTTTTCATTAACGAACCCTTTCGGGTCCGGTTCATCACATCAACACATTTTATTTTGTTTTTCATTATTTTAATGAAAATGCAATTTTCATTGAAAAAGACCTTTTTCTAGACTTGAAAATATATCAAATATTGTTTATAATTTTATTGGGTCCGCTATCACAGTCATACTTATTATTGGCCCCACTCCTTTGCATAGCTCCGATGTGATATTGTGATGCGACTGATCACAATCGCATATCACACATACCCCGAGCCATTTGGTAAGCGCTCCACTGTGATCGCCAATCACGATATCACGATTCAACTTGGGCCATCAATCTGCACGCTTGATCGACAGTCCTTGTTGACCCCGCTGATCATTGTCGCATTTCCATGTGGTCTTCATCGATAGCCTTTCTTTTCCACTGTTGATTGCGATTTGCTGATCGGATCTAGGCCGTTGATTGGCCAGGGTTGACGACTCCGATACAAAGTTGTTTTAAGCCTCCGATAAGCCTGTTTTCATTGTTTTCTCCATGTTTTTGCCTCCCGATAGTGTAATCCGACTTTTTAACAGGTTCTTCTTTTTCGATTGTTTTGATTTTTTAGAGGATTTTGAAGACTTAGAGGGTTTTTGGATCCATTTGGATCAATACACAAGCTTACATTTATAAAATTAATTACATAGTTATGGATAATTCTACATCCATGATTTCCTCCATAGATCACTGTTTCTGGGAAAACTAGTGTCTTATCGAACGACTAGCCCTCTAGGTTTGGCAGCTACCCTAGAAACAACTGTTTAAATCAATTCAACTATTTCCTATATGTGTAACAGCTAAGAGAAAGATAATGGAACCAACCTGGAACTTCCGCTTAATCCCTTGCTTGATCTCTCTCCCCCTTAACAGAGCTTGCAACTCCTCCCCGTAGTTAACCCGCTTGGAGAGTACCTACACAAGTACAACAACAAAGAACTGTCAAAGCATCATCATCTATTACAACATAAACATTATAGAATCAAATATATAATGAACAAATGATAGCATTCACAAATGATAACATTCACAATTGCACAATCATATGGAAGAAAACTTGAAGAACTTTATTAAATAAAAGGGAGAATTACAACCTAGTTATTCGATCCAGCATCATCCTCCCAGCATCAATCCCTATTCACCTCATGAAATAGCAATATCACACCAACAATAAAATTCTCTTTCCTCAATTACAAACTATCAACACTTCCTTGCAATTCACAATATTCTAGCCTCCAGATCTCTTAGATGAGAGATCCATTTATAGATGTGTGCAAGGGTGTGAGTCATCTCTGGGGTTTGATTAGTGTCATTCCACTTGTTACAATTGGTTCCACTTGGAGATTTCTTGGATCTCTTACTCATCCCTGGGTGAATTCAGAGAGGCCAGTGGCATAGGAGAAGTTTCTAGAATATTCCATGAGCAACCATCTAGTAAACTGTCTCGGACATTTGTCCATCCTCCTCCATCGCACCCTATAGAAGGCCCAAATAGTATGCATCACACCCTAGTAGTGTACCACTTAGTATGCATCGCACTTTGTTAGTGGAGCAATCAATATGGTTCAGTTTAGGCCATTTCTGGATGGTTTCTCAGGTGGAACTTTTGGGGAATGATGTAATCAGATGACTATGCTCTTTTAGGGTATGAAACAACTCTTTTAGGGGTTGATGAGCCCTAGTTTATCGACATATAAGTTTGGGGTTGATATTCCCAAATATATCTATAATAGTTTCCCCCTAAAACATGAAGTCGTAAATCTTGATGTCGGGTGAAATGATTTATCATGAGGATCCGAAGTTTCGAACTGGAAGGTGACCTGCATAAGTTACAATACAATACATCATCATAATATAAATTTCATGATCTAGCTGAGGTAGGAATTCCCATGCTCAGCTCTATAAATTCATTCCATGTACATAGATCAGATAGTCATCTGTAGATGCAGACTAGTAATTCTTCAGATGTAAAGTCATCATCCATGGTTCAGATGACCACATGTGCAGTGCATTTGTACATTTGATGTTTTTATATCCCTGAACATATCGTAGCCCAGATGGATGGAAATAGATCCGGGGTCTTCAAACTCGTTCAATCTTCACCCGATGTACAAATCAATCCATGTGAAGAGATGTTATGAAGTCGAACATGGAAAGATATCGCCTGATTACCAGCCAATGATGTGAGCTGTTAATAGACGCGAGAGGAGTCACCGATAATGATAATGACCCTCAAGGTACTATAGTATAATTCACGTGGTGTGAATATATGATCTGATGTCGAACACCATGCAAAATCTTTCAGTCGAAGGCCATTGATGTCAACCTATTGCTGGAAGTGAGAAACTTGCCATTGAGGTATGCAAGCTTCAAAGTACTGAAAGGGGTGTTTCTAAGTCAACTTCTTGGATAATGAGCTGATGTCAACAACAAGTGACTCGTCATAGGAGGGCCTTGATGTATCCCACATCTACGACACAAAATGAAGCAAATGATTTTTGGAGGTGAAAATGAATTGACGACACAAGGTTCAGGAATGGTGGTCATGAAAAAATGAAGGTTGGAGGTATTGCAATGGACGAGTGATCTGAATTGGATCCATAAAGAATGATTAAATAGAGCCATGGCTGTACTAGGTCAGGACAGACTTCAAATGATTTAAAATAGTGATTAAGAACACCTCTAAACCAGTGGTAATGGCAGTCAGCGTGGAATGACGAGGACCTCAACAAAAGCACGTAGACCGAGGCCATGGAGACTACGCGGGAGGCAAAATTAGCCCTTAGGAGGCTTGGATTGGGAAACAAAGGCAGTTTGGGTGAAAAACCTCAAATTGGAGAAGCCCCGAGTGCTCGATCGTATGAGAGGCAGGAAAACCATGGGATAAAAGGCTAAGAGCTAACAACGAGACGCACTCCAAAACCGGCGGTATTGATCGGGGGAATCCATGGGTGGTAAGCAGTTTTGAAGGAAAAGGAGTGATTCCATTTAGTGCTTGATGCATGGCAAGTAGAGGAGAGAGGAAACCACTTCTCATCACGCGCTAACAGTCAAGCTAGTCAACCACGTGGGACAAACGAATGGCATTGGATCTGGGGGCTCTAGATCTAATGGCTGAGATTGCGCTCGATGGAGAAGACAGAATTGACGAGGAAATAAGATGCGATTTAGAAGAATTTGAAGTCTGAATTGACTGCCACGGTGGCACGTGACTCATTCCATAATGTAATTGAAGAAACAAATTGACGAGGCAAGCTGGTGCAATTCGCAGGTGGACAAGTGGCCATCCTTGTGAGTCTGATGATGACGCTGAGAACAGGGAACTTCAAGCGCAGCTACAAGCAGGCGAATCGACGGAGGTGGAAGATGAAATGAATTTCCATGAGCTCAAATGGTTTTAAGCCATGAACAGAGAACAAAAAGGACACAGAGAGAGTTGGGAATCGAAAGACGGAACACCAAAGATAGAAGACAGAGAAGAGAAGAACCAGTGAAACAAAAATCAGAAAGAAGACAGAGGGGCGAGCTGACCAAAGGCAACATTGAGCCTCAGAGAGCTTGGGAGATTCAAGCCATCCCTGAGAGGATCTGTCAGACTAGAGAGGTCAAAGGTTGGTAAGGAAGAGAGTCTGTGTACTCCAGTGGCTTGGGGAATCCAAGAACCACCTTGCCAAGCCAATTTGTTTTAGGAGACTCATATTGAGCTCCTTCATTGTAATTCTCTGCTTCAAGACACAATAAAAGAAGGCCACCACTGAGAGCTGGACCGGAGATGTAGCCCTGGAGGATAGCGTGAACTCCTTATTAAATTCTTGTGTTCTTGTATTTTCTTACTGTGTTTCTCTGTTGTTTTCCATTTCAAGTGTCTGTGTGTATTAGCAATCTGATCGAACCATTGCTTTAAATAACATAGACACAACACCCAACATATGAGTCTGTAATACCTTCATTTAATAAATCTTTAACTGAGGTCACTCATAGGGTGATTATCAGATCAAGTGGTATCAGAGCTCTAGGTTGTAAGGTTAGACAAGCTTGTGTTTGTTTAGCTCTTGAATGCTCACTAGATCAAAGCTCAAATTAGGAGAAGGAGATTTGGTCGAAACTAATCCTGAAATTGGGAGAGTCTATCCTTGGAAGACAATGTTAGAGGAATGTTATATGGGGCCAGACCCTCAATTCATAGAGAGTTTTCTAGATATAAAGTCTATGGTAGAAGAAATGTATAGGGACTTTAGAAAGCATAAGGATGAAGATTCATCAGGTTCTAAACAAGATAAAGAAGAAGATCAGTCTCATTCCCATGACCACTCAAAAGGAAAAGGGAAAGAGGAGATCTTTCTCACACCTCATAATAGCCCTATGCACAATAAGAAAGCATCTTTGATTAAGCTAGATGTTAAATTTGACTTGCCTATATATGATGGAGAGCTAAATGATGAAAAATTGGACAATTGGATTAGATAAATTGATGTGTATTACAGAGCACAAAACATCGACTCAGACAAGAGAAAAATTCAACTGGCAAGCCTACGCCTAGGAGGCACTGTGTTGGTTTGGTGGGAAGGCAGAACCCAAGCTGACATAAAAAGACATGGGGATACTATCTCTATTTGGAGTGACTTTGTTTCTGCAATCAAGAAGCAGTTCTATCCATTGGCCTACATGCAACAAGCCATGATGAGTTGGCAAACTCTTCGGTAGTTGAAAGGGCAAAGTCTGCAAGGGTACACTCAAGAATTTAGAAAGAGAGCATTGATTCTAGGGATCTCATTAGACTCATCAGAGACTCTTTTGAAATACATTGGTGGTCTACACATCTACATGAGGCATACCATCCTCATGTTTAATCCCACTAGTATAGATGAGGTATTTGTACAAGCTACTCATATAGAAGCTAGAGGAAAGAATGGAAATCCAGAAGTTGGGGGACCATCCCAACCCACTGTAAGCAAGAGCAAGGAGAAAAGAAAGCAGAAGTGGAAAGCAAGGAAGGCTAACACTGCACAGAAAGGCAAAGCTCCATGCACTCACTATAAATGGAGGGGCATGATGATGAGCACCATTGGATTCTGCATCCAGAGCTGATACCTAAGAAGTCTGAGGGCAAGAAGAAGAAGACTGCTGCAACTATCCAGAAGGATTTGGGGTCAGACTCAGGAGATGAAACAGTCATTGTAGCCACAGGTATAAAAGGTAATAATTCTGAAGCATCTACTAGTATTTCTGCTCAAACTATTATTGATGAAGAACATGAGAGAAAAAGACATGAGCTTTTCCATATTCGAGTTATTTCGAAACATCAAAAGATTGATACTTTGTTTGATAGTGGCTCACAAGTAAATTTGATTTATGAAGCCATTGTAAAGAAATTGGGATTAGCAACTACACCTCACAAGAAACCATACCCATTAGGATGGTTGAATGATAAAGCACAACTACAAGTGACTAAACAGTGCAAACTCAAGTTTTCTTTAGGGTCAGCATTTGTAGATGAGGTTGAGTTAGACATAATTCCTTTGGATATATGTGGAATTGTTTTAGGAAGTCCTTGCTTGTATGATAGAAAGGTTATTTTCTATAGCGCTGAGAACAAGTATCTACTTGTTAAAGATGGAATCAAATACTTTGTAAGAGCTCACAAGCTCAAGAATAATTATACTCTCATAAACTCTAGGCAGATGAAAAGAATTATAAATTCATGCAAACAATTCTTACTAATGGTTGTAAAGGAAAAGAAACCTGATAAAACCAATGTATTTGAAGGTTGTAATGCTCAACAACAAGCTGATATAGAAAACATTGTTTCAAAGTATGATGTCCCGTTTCAAGAACCTAAAGGTCTGCCACCCAAAAAGGAAATAGTACATGATATTATTTTGCAGCAAGATGTTCCATTGCCTAACATTGGAATGTACAGGTTGTCTTCTTTAGAGAATGCTGAAACCAGGAAGCAGGTGCAGGAGTTGCTCGAGAAGGGGTTCATCAGGCCTAGCACATCACCATGTGGGTCACCAATCCTTTTGGTGAGAAGGAAAGATGGCTCGTGGAGAATGTGCATTGACTACCGAGCACTGAATAAGATAACAATCAAAAATCGTTGTCCCCTTCCTCGCATAGATGATCTTCTAGATCAATTGAAGGAAGTTGTTTATTTCACTAAGCTGGATTTGCACAATGGATACCGTCAGGTCAGAGTTGCAGAGCAAGACGCATGGAAGACTACTTTCAAAACAAAGCAGGGATTGTATGAGTGGTTGGTTATGCCTTTTGGCTTGACCAATGCTCTTGCTACTTTCATGAGATTAATGAATGAAGTATTCAGACCTTTTCTTGATGATTTTGTTATTGTGTATCTGGATAACATTTTGATTTTAGTAAAACATGGGAAGAACACTTAAAGCATGTTAAGCAGATATTAGATGTTTTGAAAAGAGAAAAAATTTATGTTAAACTTTCAAAATGTGAATTTGGCAAAACATCTCTAAATTATTTGGGTCATATAGTATGGGGTGGTGAATTGAAAATAGATCCCTCTAAAGTGGCAGTCATTATAAACTGGCCTAAACCCAAGTCTGCTACAGAAGTGAGAAGCTTCTTAGGGGTAGCACAATATTGGAGGAAGTTCATTTCTAATTTTTCCTCAATTGCAGTTCCCTTACATGCTTTGACAGGATTGAACAAGGTGTTTCAGTGGGGAGGCAAACATTAGAAAGCCTTCGACAACTTGAAAGAAAAGATTAGTAGAGCACCTGTACTAGCACTGCCTGATCTACAAAGACTATTTGAGATCCAAACAGATGCCAATGACTATGCCATGGGAGCAGTGTTGACACAACATGGTAAACCCATATGTTATCATTTTGAGACTTTTAATGTTGTAGTAGTTAACTATCCTACATATGATAAAGAATTGTATGCCTTAGTTCAGGTGTGAAAAAGTGGAAACGTTACTTAATGGGCAAAGAGACAGTAATACATACTGATCATCAACCACTTCAATATCTACACTCCCAATTTAAGTTGCAGCAATCAAGACACTATAGATGGATGGGTTTTCTACAACAGTTTCATTTAGTCATTAGATATAAAAAAGGAACACATAACAAAGTTGTAGACATGTTATCTAGACCCATTATAAATGCATCTACTATACTTAAGCATAATTCTATACTACATGAAAGCTACATTGAGCAATATGCTCAAGATATAGATTTTAAAGATGTATATGCAACCTTGAGTCAAGGCAAAAAGGTAGAAGAATTGGATTATCATTTGAAGAACCGACTATTATATCATTGTGGGAAACTCTCCATTCCACAAACAGAGAGAGTAAAGATAATTAGAGAGGCACACACTTCTCTGATATCAGGTCACTTTGGGGTAAGTAAAACAGTTGCACAACTGCAAAGATTTTGTTATTGGCCGAAAATGAATGAGATAGTTTCTAGATATGTAAGAGGGTGTACTATGTGTGCTAAAAGCAAGCCCAGAAATAGAAAACTAGGCTTGTACACTCCATTACCAGTTCCTTCTCACCCTTGGGAAAGTGTTTCCATGGATTTTGTTGGAGGTCTTCCTAAATCAAGGAAAGGTAATGATTATCTATATGTTGTTGTGGATAGATTCAGCAAAATGTGTATTTTTGATACCTTGTAATAAACAAATTACAACTGAACAAATTGCAAAAATGTTCTTTGAACATGTATGGGTTCATTTTGGATTTCCCACTTCCATTGTATCTGATCGAGACACCCGATTTGTGGGGAATTTTTGGTCAAGTCTGTGGGAGCTGATGGACACCCAACTGAAGAAAAGCACAACTTTTCATCCACAAACTAATGGCCATACAGAAGTAGTTAACTGGACAGTGATCCAGTTACTCAGGGGATATTGCAGCAAACATCCTAAGCTTTGGGATCAACACTTATGTTATGTGCAACATGCTTACAACATAGCAAAACATTCCTCTACATAGAGATCTCCTTTTGAGCCCTGTTTTGGTTTCATACCAAGGTCTCGTTTGGATTTTGTCTTTGGTAAGGATACCACAATTGATGGACACAGTGATGTGGACAAGGAAACTAGGTTCATTGAACAGATCCAGGAGATCCACCAGGAAGTACAGGAACAATTGGAAAAGAGCCAAGCCAAATACAAGGCTAGGTATGACAAGCATCGGATGGAGCATAGTTTTCAAGCTGGAGACTAGGTCTGGTTGTATATCAGCAAGGACAGGATGCAAGGTGAAGGTAAAAAGCTAAATCCTATCAGGTATGGACCTTTTAGGATACTTGAGAATATTGGTGAAAATTCTTTTCACTTTGATCTACCAGCTTACATGCACATCTACTCAGTCGTAAATGCAGATTGCTTGAGATTGTTTGAACCTTCAATGATTGAGGATCCCGAAGAGCAAAGTCAATTGCCTTCTATTGATGACCTGCTACCTGAATATCTTAATGAGTTGCAGGAAGACACAGTTCTGGACAAGAAAGTGAGGACAATGCACAGAGGGGATGTTGAGTACCTCAGAATTGGACTCAAAGGTTCAAAGCCGAGTAGTGCAAAGTGGATTGAGATTAGGCAAGTGAGACAGTAGTACCCTCACTTAGTCGATGGTTGAAATAAAACCAACTTTTAGTGGTCCAAAAGCTTTTCAGTGGGAAGGCCGTGATCCAAATTGGATCCATAAAGAATGATTAAACAGAGGCATGGTTTTACCAGGTCGGGACAGACTTCAAAGGATTTAGAACAAAGATCAAGTACACCTATAAACCAGTGGCAATGGCAGCCATCATGGAACGATGAGGACCTCGGCCAAAGCGTGTTGATCAAGGCCCATGGAGACTGCGCGAGAGGCAAAATTAGCCCCTGGGAGGCTCGGATCGGGAAACAGAGGTAGTTTTTGATGCGTGATTAGTGCTAATCACGCATCACCAAGAGAAAAAACTCAAATTGGAGAATCCCCGAGCGCTTGGTCGCATGAAAGATAGGAAAACCGTGGGATAAAAGGCTAAGAGCTAACGACGGGACCCGCTCTAAAACTGGCTGTATTGATCGGAGGCGTTCATGGGCGGTAAGTAGTTTTGAAGGAAAAAGAGCGATTCCACTCAGTGCTTGATGTGTGGCAAGCGGAGGAGAGAGGAAAACGCCATTCATCGTGCACTAGCAGTCGAGCTAGTCAACCGCGTGGGATGAGCGAATGGTGTTAGATCTGGGAGCTCCATATCTAAGGGCTGAGATCGCGCCTGATGGAGAAGACAAAATTGACGAGGAAATAAGCCGCGATTTAGAATAATTTGAAGTTCGAATTGACCACCACGGTGGTGAATGACTCATTCCATAACGTAACTGAATAAACGAACCGACGAGGCAAGCTGGCACAGTTCACAGGAGGACAAGTGGCCATCCCTGTGAGTCTAATGATGATGCTGAGAACAGGGAGCTCCAAGCAGGTGAATCGACGGAGGCGGAAGAGGAAACAAACCGCCATGAGCTTGAATGGTTTTAAGCCATGAATAGAGAACAAAAAGGACACAGAACGCGTCAGGAATCGAAAGATGGAACACCGAAGGCAAAAGGCAAAGAAGAGAAGAACTAGTGAAGCAAAAAGCAAAAAGAAGACAGAGGGCCAAGCTTACCAAAGGCAATTTCGAGCACCAAAGAGCTTGGGAGATTCAAGCCATCCCTTAGAGGATCTGTCAGACTAGAGAGATCAAAGAGTTGGTAAGGAAGAGAGTCTATGTACTCTAGTGGCTTGGGGAATCCAAGAACCACCCTGCCAAGCCAATCTATTTTAGGAGACTCATATTGAGCTCCTTCATTGTACTTCTTTGCTTCAAGACAAAATAAAATAAGGCCACCACTGAGAGCTGGACTGGAGATGTAGCCCTGGAGGATAGGATGAACTCCTTATTAAATTCTTGTGTTCTTGTATTTGTTTACTGTGTTTCTCTGCTATTTTCCATTTCAAGTGTATGTGTATTTGCAATTTGATCGATTTGTTCCTTAAATAACATAGACACACACACCAACATATGAGTCTGTAATACCTTCATTTAATAAATCTTTAACTGAGGTCACTCATAGGGTGATTATCAGATCAATGAGGCATTAACTGGATTGTGGTTTCTCAACTGAATGCCTTCTCTTGAACATGTCAGCAACACCGAGATGGATTGGTAGCGTTAACCCCAAAATATGGATGGTGTGAAAGATCAATGGTGAGATGACTGGTGAACGGAATAACCCAACCCGACTCAATAATGGTGATGGAGTGAAAGTGTCATGTTCAAGAGCGACCTGCTACCATAAATTCTTCAAGTTTTTTCCCTTTTTCTCCAGTGATTGTTGATCAGTACCTCTTTATTTTTTTCAAGCTTGAGGAGGATAACATATGCTTGTTCTATAATTTTCCGTTCGGGCAAACCTGTTGCTATGTTTTAACGAGTCTAGCGACAGTGAAACTCGGTCTCATCTAGAATGTACAAGTTTGTCACTATTGTTTTAACGAGTTTAACAACAAGGATAACTCGGTCCTTTTCATGTTTAGATAGTTTGAAAAGGGACGAAAAGAAAACTACATAAGTTCTTTTTCGTAAAATAATCCCTTAGGTTTGAAAAATATTAAAATAATACAAAAAGGATGACTTTTCTGATCACTTTAACGAGCCGAAAAAGGTAAGTGCTCGAACTTTTTCATAAGATAATCCCTCAGGTCCGAAAAAGGATAAAATCATATAGGAGGGATGACGTTTCCAATCACTTTAATGAGCTGAAAAGGCTAAGGGCTCGACAATATTTTCATATTTAATGAGTCTGAAAAGGCTTTAAAGGAGACTCGATTTTGAGGAACAAGTGGTGTCTAGGGTAGCAACTGGTTCCGGTGAATTTGGAACTTCTCAGAACATGGTGAATTCTGTGAAGAGGCTGGCTAATAAGACCACCTATCACAATTGTTCCTCAAAAAGGGGTAAAATAACCAAGTGAGAGCGTATGATTGTCCGAAGGGATGGTGGTGATGGGATGTACACAACCAAGGTTTGAAAGGCTGATAGAATGACAATCATAGAGGTTAATTACTTCTAAATGGGTTCATTTTTTGACAAGCTTGAACCATGGGGGAACTATGCTTGGATTTAGTTTCATTTTTACACAAGATCGAAACGACAAAACTATGCTTGAAGCCAGTTTCATTTTTACACAAGCTTGAAATGACAAAACTATGGTTGAGTTGGTTTGCATGCCC
The DNA here is from genome assembly GCA_000404065.3 of Pinus taeda. NCBI lineage: Eukaryota > Viridiplantae > Streptophyta > Pinopsida > Pinales > Pinaceae > Pinus > Pinus taeda. The sequence continues at coordinate 103,489 of APFE030163456.1, forward strand.
CCAGCGTGATGAAAGGGAGAGTCTCTTGTAACAAAATGGAAATCATTGCAGTGAGGTAGGGCAGTTTCGTCCATAATAGACAAAACACCTCTTCGGCTTCGTTCAGAATAGAAAAAGGTGAATGGTGTGTCAGACCAATCACATCACCTACAGGGAAACTTATCTTTACCATTAGGTGCATGCCCCACAAGCTTCATTGCATTCACCAAACTACTCATGGCTATCAGGTTGATGGAGTGAAGGTTCCTTTACGAGATCAAGTGAAGGAATCGACTGGAATTTTACGAGATCTAATCAAAGACTTGACTTGGAACTTTGTTCCAGTGGTCCTTGTTTCATTTTTTAACGAGCTTGATAGAAGACAAGGGACTCTGCTTGGATCCTTGGTTTCATTTTTTAACGAGGTTGACACAAGACAACGAACTATCCTCCAAGACCCTTGGTTTCATTTTTTAACGAGGTTGACACAAGACAATGAACTATCCTCGAAGACCCTTGGTTTCATTTTTTAATGAGGTTAACACAAGACAATGAACTATCCTCAGCCTCCTTCAATCACAACTCATAAGTGGTCATGAAGGAAAGATATAGTTCCAATGCCCCCAGTACATAATGTAAAACATCATTGAATTGATCGTCAGTCGATGTAGGTATGGAACATGTTGCCACATAATTAACCCATGGCGGGGATGATACCATGGGTATAAATGGACCATTTAGGGATGATGGTTGACTAGGAGCTATAGTTGGACCAGGAAATGAAAGCTGGTCAATGGTGACAATCTTGCCTTCATGCAGAAAACAAATCACTCGAAAGAGTGTTGAAACAATAGCTCCCATGTGATAAACATAGTCACGCTTAAGAAGTAAATTTTAATCTAAAGGTCCTGGGAATACCATCACATTTAGATAAATGATTTTTTCTCCCAAAGTGATAGGTAACCGAGGAAGGATCCCTAACAGTCGACTGGTTCCTTTGTTAAAGCCCAAAATATTCTATGTAATAGGCACAAGTGGTGGCGAACCGAGTGCTTGCCAAGAAGTTGAGGAAAGGATACTCACTGATGCACCTTCGTCTATAATAGTGCCAGATACAATCATATTACAAACTTGTACTATGATCTGGAAAGGCACATAAGAAGGAAGGCGAGATCTTACCAGTCGATTCCAATCAAAGGAAGTGACTAGACTACTTGGAGGGGGTACCATAGAAACGGGAGAATTAACCCCTTGAGTTATGAGAACTGGAGGATTTTCCTCCTGTCTTGATGGAACAGGTGGACCGCCCCCAAGTTCATTTGAATCTGAGGTAACCAAAAGAACTTGAGTGATATCATTTTCACTCTCTTTGGGAAAGGTATGATTAGTTGAAGGTGAAATCGGGTCAATTACTACCTCGAGTTGTTGATTTTGGTCGGGCATAGACTCACAGGATTCACTTTCAAAGAGAGTGGTTTCGACCAATGGTTGATTTAAGTCAGTCGGTTCATTACCTAGTAAAGGATTCAGGGAAATTTTCCTGTAACCAGATGGAAGTCGTTGCGATGAAGCAGGACGGTTATCCAACACTCTTTTAGCTTCATCCAAATAGGGACAAAGGTGAAAGGGGTGTATACCTTCACATAAACTACATGGAAGCTTGACTTTTCCCTTTTGTCCATGAACTTTCCTATCACTAGTTGATGGTGTGTTACCAACATGATCTCCAAAGGTTGATGACATGGGATGGTGTGAACAGGGAAGACCATTCTTTCAAGATCCGAGGAAAGTAAGGACAATCCCGATAAAATGGTCTTCCACACAAATTAAGCATGGATATTTGGCTTTGGGAAACTTAATGGATGAATTTTCATCAAATGTTGCATTCAGAGCAATGGCTGCCTGGTTGCTCCCTTGCTGAATTGGCTTCTTCTTCTTCTTCTTACCTTTCTTCTTCTTCTTAGACACCTGGTTTCTAGTACCAATACTTTCACCAAGCGAAGAGGAAGAAAGGGAGGAAGAAACAAATGAGGAAGAAGGTAAAGGGTCAACTGGATGTTGATTTTGTCCAGTTGGAGGTGTACTCAATTTTAGAGAAGTCTTGACATTTTGAACCAAGGAGGTTGAAAACAGCCATACTGGCAAGCCAATGGTAAATCTTGGAAGGGAGAATGTGGCCATATAAGGAGCACCAATATTTCCGAAAGAAGGAAAAGTACTAGGATTCCCCTCAAAAGGGATTCCTTGATCTGTGGACTCCGGATTCGTCACCATGTGTCTCAACCCAACTAAGGAACAGGGATGTTATTTTGAATTCAATTAATTTTAAAGACGCTTTGACACAACTTTACTTTTTCAGTTTTTAAGAGTCGAGAAAAAGCTAAAGATGACTCTAGTCTCCTTTGATTTTTAATGAGCCTGAAGTGACAAGCGCTCAGATGGATTTTTTCTTTTAAATAGTCGAAAAGGAACGAAAGTGACTACTCTGGAAATCTAGACAGAGGGATTACCAAACCAATCGCAAAACTGCAATATACACCTTGTGATAAATTAAAGAGAAATTACCAAAGACTTATGTACGACAGTCAATCTTCCCAAATGTTGTGTTCAGTGCATTGCGATCAATAAGGCGACAGACTTAGCTTCCTATGGATAAAGGATATAAGCCTATTGTGGTCTCCCAATATAAACATGACAGTACGGGGAGCACAAGTCCCTGTTAGCACTTGTTGTATCAAGGAGGAAGAATAACCCAACCTTCAATGAAAACGATAGTTGCTAGTTTTAATGACGTCATAACACATCTCAAGCCTAAAGCTCTAGATGTGTTGCATTAAGTTCCAAAGCGTTGTTAGGTTCTTTGAAATTTATTTTAAAGTTGATTTTGTTTAGAGTTTGCCTTTCAATGGTTCACCGCCTGATGATGATTTGAAATTCTTAAAATGCAATCTACAATGATAAACAATCTTTGTTTATTTTCAGCAATGAAAATCCTAGCTACTAGGGAAAGAAGATTACAATTCTTTCAAACAAAGAGAAAAGAGCACACACTAGTTCATTTTCCTAAATCATTTTTCGCACACAAACCAAAAAAATGCTAAATGCAAATGCATGTATTTGTTTTCATTCTCCTTAATGTGAAAACATGCCGAAAAGGAAAACTATTTGCATCAAAGATATGAAATATTTCATTCAAAATGACATTTTCGACAATTTCTTCTTCAAAAGAGAAAGGAAGACTCAACACAACTTTTCAATTTTGAATAAAAATGCTTTCGACACTTCGAATATAAAAAAATTAAACCAAATACATGAAGAAAAGTTTCAATCGATTATCAAGGGAAGGAAGAATTTATGACACTTCTCTTTTTGACACAAAACGACAATTATGACACTTTTTGCACCAAAGCGACAAATCGATTTAAACAACTTTTCGCCAAAGGATTGTAAATGATGAACAAATACACAAAAACATTCACTAATCCTAATCTAATGGAGGCTGATCTATGTGATGAAAGTAGGCTTCAGTAAGGAGGCACTGTTCATAAGCAGCAAATCAACTGAACAAAACTGAAAACAAGGTCAAAAACCCCCAATTTCTAGAATGGAAAAAGAGTTCACTCAGTCATTGCACCTGGGCTTCACAGAAACAGAGATGCATCACACTTACTACACTCGGGAGGTGCGATGCATACTTGGTTACAATGAAAGACAGTGCGATGGACCAGGGAGCACAACTGAAATGGGTTTTGGCTAAGATGTGCAGTTGTTTTCCATGAGTTAAACTGAGTTATGATGAACAGTAAAGAGAAAAGTATGAAGGAATGTCTTGAGAGGTTACTAAGCTACCAAAAGGGGATCTAGAGGTGCTTGTAAGTCAAATGTTTAATTCATAAACTAAACTAGAGATTGACTGAAGCAACATTCATCTACTATGCAATTGCAGAGCAAGAGCAGTTCAAAGGCTACCTGGATGACTTCAGACCTTGTCTATAGTTTATAAAACAAACAAACATCTATTCTTTCCCAAGCGGATTCGCCAATTTGTTTATGGGAAAACTAGTGCCTTGTCGAACGACTAGCCCTCTAGGTTTTGCAACTACCCTAGAAACAACAGTTTAAAGCAATTCAATGATTTCCTCTATGTGTAACATATAAGAGAAAGATAATGGAACCAACCTGGAACTTCCGCTTAATCCCTTGCTTGATCTCTCTCCCCCTTGAGACAAGTGTTGTCCTTGATGGAAAATCACACAGATGACAGATCATAGTGCAGCAGGTCAGCAGCAAGGATTTGATGATCACACTACAAGAAAAAATAAAAATAAAAAAAAAATTATATATTATATAATTATATATTGTGTGTGTGTGTGTGTGGGTGTGTGTGTGTGTGTGTGCTTTGATAAAGCCGCGTATACATGCTGTTGGCGTTCCAAGGCGCGTATGCATATACATGCACTTTCATGCAAGGAAAAAGCGCGGAATTATGTTAGAAAAACTTACTTTTGGTCCATGGTAGTTAGTCCCTGGGTACTTAACCTATGATTTTGGAACCTGGCTCTCGTCAGATGTGTTGATCCCTAGTATTGGGTCCATGGTATTGGTTTATTATGGTTTTGGACCATGGTATTGAGTAAGGCCTAAGACTATAAAAGAGAAGAAGATCATTAGGCAAGTGTATTGAGAAAGTCTTGAATATATGATGAAGGATGAGATCCAGTATGCAGGTTATGGGTTGCTTGATCTAAGCTAAGGAGGGATATCACAAGTTGATGGAGAACAAGATCTAAGGATAAATCAGGATCAAATGGTTTGAAATGAACTATCTCTTTATAGTTGATTATGCTTATTATAGATCTGTAAACTGACGCATGTAATGTTATGAGCTGGGCATAACTTAAGTCTGAAATCAGTACAAGTCATGATTAAATATTTATAGATCTGTACGCGGGTTGGCTTTGGTAAAAGCGCGTATGTACGCGGGTTTGGTTTGTCCAAGTAGCGTATGCACTTTAATGCATGATTTTGATGATACAGTGGGTTCTGAATAGTGTTGCAGAGTTCAGGGTTTTGCTATGTGTTCTGGTGACTGCTTTTTGTTGGCAGGGTTCAGTGA
>APFE030163456.1:109698-129533 GCA_000404065.3 Pinus taeda
GTGGTACCTGGAGGAGAGAAGATTGTAGGTCGGCGCCTACGTACTAGTATCTTAGCTAGTACAAGAACTATGGGGGTTGTAGCTCCCTTCCAGGAGAAGCTGGAGAATGAGAGAGGGTTGTAGCTCTCTGCAGATTGCAACCTGCGTACTGGTAAAGGACCGCACCAGTACATTGTAAAAGAAGTTTCTTATTAAAGGAAGATAGAAACAAATTGCAGCAGGTGGTTTTCACCCACATTGGGTTTCCACCTTATATCATGGTGTTCATGTGTGCTTCTTGTGTGTGATGATATGTTCTGTTTTACTGCTTATGTTTACTGTTCATATGGTCAATGAAGTTCTGATGCATTAACTAAAGATCAACATGTAATGGATTATCTAAATCATAAATAATCTGGATATACGCTCGTTTCTTTAGACACAGTTGCGTATACACGCGGGTTCACTTAACTGAAGTAGCGCATATGTATCTAAGTATGGAATAGAAAATTTTTTACTGATTTGAAAATACTGATTGATCCCCCCCCCCCTCAGTATTATTTCCAAGAATTGGTATCAAAGCAGGTCGTTTGGTAGAAGCTTGATCTCTTGAAGGAGATCCATGGAATAATGGGAAAGAAGCTTAAGAAGAAAGCACCAAAGAAGAAGAAGACATCTCAAAAGAACTATGACAGTGGGAGAATCGATTGGGGATTAGGTGTAAGAAGCTTTTCAGAATCAGATTCAGAATTATTTCAGAATGAAGATGAACTATCAGGTATGAATATGCTATCCTCTGATGTTCCAACTATCTATCCACGTAGAGAGGATGTATGTGATAGTGAAACAACTGAAGTTGCTTTTATGGGTGAACAAGAAGGATATCAAATAGAGGCAGAATTTAAAAGGATGACAGACAAAATTAGAGATCAAGAAGATCTATTGAACATAAAGGATGGTGCCATCAAAGAAGTTGCTACCAGACTAAAGGCTCAACAAGAGGAAGAAAGCAAGGTAAGGATGTTATTCAAGGAAAAATATCAAAAGTTGCATGATGAAGTAACATCTCTAAGAAATGAAGTCAATGAAAAGAACACAACAATCAAGAAACTCAGAGATAGATCCAGTGATTATGAAAGTCTTGAAGCTATGACCCTCTCACTAAAGGAAGAACTTGAAGAAGCAAAGAAGCAGAATAAAGATCTACTCCAAGCTATTTAAAAACAAGAAAAAGAAGTTATTAGTTTAAAAGCATAGATGGAATGTGCCTCCAGAGTTTGTCAAATGCTGCAGGTGTTGAATGAAGAACAAGAAAAGGAGATTCTCAATCTAAGACGTCAGTTGGAAGAAGAAAGAAAAGCTGAAGAGAACGTGAAGAAGTAGTATCTTGAAAAGGAAGAGCAACAACAAGTTGAGGTAAATATTCTAAAGGATAAATTAGAAGAAAAGGATAAGCTCTTACGATTTCAAGACAGTACTAAAATCTTGGATGACATTCTTAGTAGTCAAAGATCTCCTGCTATCAAAACTGGTCTTGGTTTTCATGAATCTATTGAAGGTGAATCTAGTTCACAAGGAGAAGCAAGGAACTCTAAAGAGCAATCTAAAATGATCAACAAGAAATTGAGAGATCAACCGCAGCAACAATCAAGAAAAGAGATTATTCAAAGAAAATCTTTTACTTCTAACCATGGAAGTAATAGTCGTCCATTTACTCTGATGAATAATATTGAATGTTATGAATGTCATAATCTTGGACATGTTGTAGCTAGATGCAGAAGAAGAATGGTTCAAGATCATCACACAGAAAGATCATCACATTCCAGGTACTTTAATGGATATTGTTTTTCTTGCAATATGTTTGGTCACAAGGTTGCTGATTGCTACAGGAGGAATATGAAACATGTAATATGTTATGCATGTAACAAGCTTGGATATATAGCAAAGGATTGCAGGAACAAAGTACGGATATCACACCAAAAGGAGAAATCATCATCACACTTGAAGATATGGAAGAAGAAGGAAGTTCAGTAAGAAAGATGTAGCACCGCACAAAGTACTCAGATGCAGCACAACACAGACATAACTAACTCAGGGGGAGCTGAAAGTGTACAACTTCAGTGTCTTGAATCTCATACGCAAGTTTCATAAAGAGAAGTCGTGTATATACGCGAGTTATACACTGAAAAGTCGCGTATATGTAAGTCTGAGGAAAAGCAGTGGGGATAGGCTTAGAAAAAGGGTCTGATATGTTTCAGTCCATTATTTACTCTATCGGTCAATAGTTACAATCTGCTGAGGATGTGTGGAAATGTTGTGATACTTGTAAAATGTTTTAGAAGTTTTTTGATCCTAACTTGATGATGAGGATGTCTTGATGCTTTTTGCTGATATATGCATGATCAGATCTAACATTAAACAGATGGAACATGTTGAGGGGGAGGATATGCTTTTAACAATGCATTGTTGGCATTATGGTTAATAGTCCTTGATGATGATGATTATATGGCTAAATAATGTATCTTGCTATGATGTGGTTATGAGTTGTCCATGATAAAATCACATATGATTCTTAGGGTTACATAGTTGATGTTCAGATCATATTTGTGGATTGATGATGCATATATGATGCTCACATGGTGATCTTTATAAGGATAAGGAGAAGTACAAAGCTTTAATACACAATATCATTACTTGATGATGAGTCTCTCATATGCTGCTGTCATCATATGCATGCAGATCATATAATACAGTTATGATGCAGGATTTCTATAGTCCTTGGTGATCATGTGGATGAGGATTGTTGACGTTGATGATATAAAGAAGCCTTGATCTTGAACTCTTGATACATATACATGGAGATTGATGAATTCCTACCTATATGATGATAGGTTGATTCTCACATATGTTGATTGATGATTATCAGATGAGGGATATTCCCGTGTAATGTTACATGGATGGTCATGCAGATCTTGATGATGATGACTATGGTGTTTTTCACATATGGAATAATGTGAATGATTTATGATGTTGTTCAAAAGGATGAATTGATTTCTATATACAGACATACCTTGGTACAAGACATTTGCAGGTTGCTAATCTGGAAATAGTTATACGCAAGTTTTATGAGGAATATCCACATATATACGCATGTCTCTGTGGATACAGTCGCGTATATGTTGGTTTGAATGAAATCAGTGGGCCAGACTCAAGGTGAGAAGAGTTTGAGATGAGTCTGACAGAGACCAACTGGCATAGCTTCAGGGGAAGCAAATAAATTTCTAATAATGCATTGTTGGCATTACCTTAGAAGCTCTTAGTTCGTGTACACAAGCTTTTTTTATTTCAGGCAGATCAGGGAGAACAGAAGGAGAACATGGTTGCTGATCTGAATAGTGATTGACAGATGCTGCTGATATTGATGACTTTCATAGTCTTGATCTAGATATTTCATTTTTATGTCATGTATCTCTTCTTTGTGATATTTCTTCAATGGTGTCAAGGTCATGTAACGACCTATATTGGTTTCCCCACTATGCCTGGGATGAAGATGTAATGTATTTGGTCATCATATGTAAATTTCTGATGTATTCCCACTTGGTTGGGTGGATGATCCCCACTTGGTTGGGTGATGGATGTATGTATTGAGTCTTTTGGTGATAGGAAGGTCATTTATGATAGAGTCATGTTCTTCTTGTAGAACATCTCTGTGCAGATCTTGCCTACAGTTAGGGGGAGCATAAAAAAAACATTTTAGTAGTGCAGAGACTCAGCATGTACTAAAGGGGAGCATGGACAGATTGGTACACCTTGGCATATACAAAGGGGGAGCTTATTCAGAAATTTCAACAGGTACTCAGGGGGAGTATGGACAACAGAATGTTTAAAAAATCTTGGTCCGCCCTTTGCCCTTGATGTCAAAGGGGGAGTGTGATTTGGTGTTGTTGCCATCAAGTCCAAAGGGGGAGATTGTTGGCTTTATGATGCATGTGTTGTACTTGATGGCAACCCACTCATAGAAGAACATCTCACTCAGATATAACTAGATGAATCTTCAGAAGAGATATCAGATGTGATTGAATGCATGGGATGCAAAACAGCTCAAAGGAATCAGATGTTAGTTCTAAGTGTGACAAGTTAGCTTTGCCATCAAGTCCAAAGGGGGAGATTGTTAGCATTATGAGACAAGTGTTGTCCTTGATGGCAAATCACACAGATGACAGATCATAGTGCAGCAGGTCAGCAGCAAGGATTTGATGATCAGACTACAAGAATGAAGAAAAAATATATATACGCATGTTTGCTTTGATAAAGCTGCGTATACACGCGGGTTGGACGTTACCAAGGCGCGTATGCATATACACACACTTTCATGCAAGGAAAAGCGCGTATATGTTGGAGAACTTAATTTTGGTCCATGGTAGTTAGTCCTTGGTACTTGAACCTATGATTTTGGACCATGGCGTCTCGTCAGATGTGTTGATCCCTAGTATTGGGTCCATGGTATTGGTTTATTATGGTTTTGGACCATGGTATTGAGTAAGGCCTAAGACTATAAAAGAGAAGAAGATCATTAGGCAAGTGTATTGAGAAAGTCTTGAATATCTGATGAAGGATGAGATCCAGTATGCACGTTATGGGTTGCTTGATCTAAGCAAAGGAAGGATCTCACAAGTTGATGGAGAACAAGATCTAAGGATAAATCAGGATCAAATGGTTTGAAATGAACTATCTCTTTATAGTTGATTATGCTTATTATAGATCTGTACACTGACGCATGTAATGTTATGAACTGGGCATAACTTAAGTCTGAAATCAGTACAAGTCATGATTAAATATTTATAGATCTGTACGCGGGTTGGCTTTGGTACAAAAGCGTATGTACGCGGGTTTGGTTTGTCCAAGTAGCGTATGCACTTTAATGCATGATTTTGATGATACAGTTGGTTCTGAATAGTGTTGCAGAGTTCAGGGTTCTGCTTTGTGTTCTGGTGACTGCTTTTTGTTGACAGGGTTCAGTGATTCAGTATTGGGTGATTCAGAGATTGTTAATGCTAGTGTTGATTGATTGTGTGCTTCAATGATATTGATGGGTCCAGTATGAAAATTGGATGAAACGTGGCCTTCAGATTATAGAGTTGTGCTTCAGTGTATCCAGTCTGAAAATTTATGAAACGTGGTACTGGAGGAGAGAAGATTGTAGGCCGGCGCCCTACGTACTAGTATCTTAGCTAGTACAAGAACTATGGGGTGTAGGGCTTCCCTTCTAGAAGAAGCTGGAGAGAACGAGAGAGGGTTGTAGCTCTCTGCAGGTTGCAGCCTGCGTACTGGTAAAGACTGCACCAGTACATTGTAAAAGAAGTTTCTTATTAAAGGAAGATAGAAACAAATTACAGCAGGTGGTTTTCACCCACATTGGGTTTCCACCTTATATCATGGTGTTCATGTGTGCTTCTTGTGCGTGATGATATGTTCTGTTTTACTGCTTCTGTTTACTGTTCATATGGTCAATGAAGTTCTGATGGATTAACTAAATATCAACATGTAATGGATTATCTGAATCATAAATAATCTGGATATACGCTCGTTGCTTTAGACACAGTTGCGTATACACGCGGGTTCACTTAACTGAAGTAGCGTATATGTATCTAAGTATGGAATAGAAAAAGTTTTACTGATTTGATAATACTGATTCACCCCCCCCTCTCAGTATTATTTCCAACACTTGCAACTCCTCCCCGTACTTAACCCACTTGGAGAGTACCTGCACAAGTACAGCAACAAAGAACCGTCAAAGCATCATGATCTATTACTACATAAAAGTTATAGAATCAGATATATAATGAACAAATGATAACATTCACAATTGCACAATCATATGGAAGAAAACTTGAAGAACTTTATGAAATAAAAGGGAGAATTACAACCCATTTGTCTGATCCAGCATCTTCCTCCCAGCATCAATCCCTCTTAACCTCATGAAATAGCAAGATCACACCAACAATACAATGCTCTTTCCTCAATTACAAACTATTAGCACTTCCTTGCAATTCACAATATTCCAGCCTCTAAATCTCTTAAATGAGGGATCCATTTATAGATGTGTGCAAGGGTGTGAGTCATCTCCGGGTTTGATTAGTGTCATTCCACTTGTTACAATTGGTTCCACTTGGATATTTTTTGGATCTCTTACTCATCCCTGGCCGAATTTAGAGAGGCAAGTGGCATAAGATAAGTTTCTAGAAAATTCCATGAGCAACCACCTAGCAAACTGTCTCGAACATTTGTCCATCCTCGCCCATTGCACCCTATAGAAGGCCCAAATAGTATGCATTGCACCCTGGCAGTGTACCACTCAGTATGCATCGCACTTCGTTAGTGGAGTAGTCAGTATGGTTCAATTTAGGCCATTTTTGGATGGTTGCTCAAGTGGAACGTTTGTGGAATGATGTAATCAGATGACTATGCTCTTTTAGGGTATGAAACAACTCTTTTAAGGGTTGATGAGCTCTAGTTTATCGACATATAAGTTTGGGGTTGATGTGCCCAAATATGTCTATAACAATCACTCAACTAAATCCATAAAATATCTTATCCCTCTTTTGACTCAACTAATTTCTATTCAAGGAGCTCATAATCCCTAACATATCTATACAACCCATCTCCTCTCATGTTCTCAATTATAAGAGAATATTTACAATAAACCACACATTCAGATTTTCCTCTTAAAATGTACATAATTTATAAAATAATTAAGAAAACATCACCCCTAAATCAACAAAATAAGCAACGACATTTGAGCAGGATGCTCCTACATCACAATCCAAAGCTCAACCAAATGAAAGAACCCCATCACACCATGGTCATTAGGAAATGGAAAGGTAAGGCTGAAATCATCATCACACCTAAAAACCCCATGTCAATGACTACAAGAGAACCAAATACATACGTGCATGTACCATGCATTCTCAAACCAACTAGGAAATCACACATGCAACCTGTTACCTGCAAGTATTCTCGTTGAAGCTGTTTGATCCAAATTTTCCTTGTTTGTCCTTTGCTTTCTTTCCTCAATGCTAAAGTTCTCCAAGAATACTCTAAGTGTGTAATAGTATGGGATACTAGAGAGAGCTCCAAGCAAAAAAGACAAAAGCTTAAATTGAAAAAAGTTGTGAACTAATCCTCATAAGCCTTTTTTATCATTGAGAACTCTATTTTATTCAATTTCCTCTGTTTTTCCTTCAATTTCCTCCTCAAACAAACCTATGAACTTTCACCTCCCTTTTTTCATATTTTCGTTTATTTTCATAAATAAAATATCAATTAATGTCTCTTTGTCCTTTCAAATCCTTTGCCAATACCTTTGCTAATTTCCCTTAGCCATAATAAACCAAATAAACACCCACTAGGATGTTTTTCCCAACATTGAGCTTGAAATACGTGTCTCATGACCTCGGTCTTATTTTTCCTTTATTAACTTTATTACATGAACTTTTAACCCATAATTATTACAAAATATGAAAAAAACATAATTTATCCAAAAACATTCAATAAAATTCCATATTTAATGACTTACCCAAGCTTTTATGCTTAACTAACTACATGTGTTAATTTTCTACTAAAAATATTCAAGATTTGAACATGTGTAATCTCGAGAACAAGTCCTATTTCCATCTATTACATTTATATAAACCATTTTTAAATGATGGGCATAAAGAAAAATCCGCAAGGCCGGATTATGTTCACTACATTTACAAAGAGGGCATGAATTCTCATCCTTACCACTAAATGTCACATAGATACCTTCAAATTTCTACTCTTTATAATATCATTTGGTCAAAATATTATAATATCATTTAGTCAAAATGTTATTGAAGTCCGTGAAATTTGAATGTTGACCAATTCCAAATTCCACTCCTACCTTAAGCATATTTAAAGAATCCATTCTTATAAATTCGTACAATTTTATTTCTTTACCCATATTATATATTACCCAAAAAAATAAATCTAGATTAATCTATTTGTTCAATAGAATTCTAAATAATAGAAATGTAAAATTGTGCAATATTGATTATAAATTCTTATTTTAAATAATAGAAATGCAAAGTTGTGCAATATTAATTATAAATTCCTATTTTAAATGATATTGTCAATTGATATTTAGCTAATGTAAAGTATAAATGATTTTCCCCATATTCTCCCTATATAAAATGCACAAGTCTATCATCATTGCAAGATCATGGTTAGATGACATTATTAAAGAAGAACGGACCAATTCTCAAATCAGCAAAATACAATTTACAATATTTTTTATAACGATTATCAATAATATTAATATAAAAAACCTTCATTAAATTAATTCTACATTTCCATTTAATTGAAGAGTGTATATATATTATTAGTAAACAATATATGAATAATTATTAGAAATAATCAAATAAGTAATATTAATGTGTTTATATAAATTCGCAGGCATATACTTTAACACATTAAATTTCTTTTTTTTTTATAGTATGTGTTAAATATCTTTTTTTTTTTATAGTATGTGTTAAATATATATTGATAGATATACATTTACATATTATTGCGCTATGGTCAAAATAATATTTTTAAAATTTAACCATAATTGTTGGTTCGAAACGCATCTGCCAAAAAACTTATGTGTTTTTTACAAAAAGACGTGATTTCTAAAAATATTTTACTCAATTACAAACCTATTAACCCAACACATTTCGATCATTATTATTCACATTAGGTAGATTTATATTCGCTGAATTGCTCGGTTCGCTAGACTTTTTTCGCTAGGTTGCTCGCTTTTGTGTTCTCAATGCTCTGTTTGTTCTTACTCTGCACTTATAAGTAAGTTCCCTACACTCCTTAGGAAACAAACAACTATAATATGTATAAAAAAATATTAATAAAAATAATTCCAAAATTGAAAATTGATTCTGCGTGTAGATATAATCTGTATGGACATGATCCATTTTGATTATATATAATCCATTTTGATTATATATATATATATTCATTCGTAGAAAAAAACAAAAAAAAACAGTATTCGCCTCATTAAACAATCTATATTTTCACATAAATCCTCATCAACCCCGTCCTGTATTAATTTATGTTTATGGGCATTTACCTGAAATCACAAGTATCATTAAACAATTTTCTGTATCTATATTTTCACATGAATCCTCATCAACCTCGTCTTGTATTAATTTCTGTGTCTGGGCATTAATCTGAAATCACAAGTATCATTAAACAATTTTTTTTATCTATATTTTCACATGAATCCTCATCAACCTCGTCCTATATTAATTTATATTTCTGGGAATTAATCTAAAATCACAAGTATCAACAGAAATCAAAAGCGTTTCCAAGGGAACATTTAAACAATCCGGCAAGTTTTGTGTGCATGCTGAATTTTATAATTCCTTTATCCAAACTAAGACGTTGAAAACTAAAATATCACGATGACAATTATGATTCATGACATCCAAGAGCGGACCAGGTTTGTCGTAGCTAGGTAAGATAAAATAACCTCTGATTGAATCTTAGCAATTTCTAAATAAACCCAAAAATAATATATAACATTGTTGAATTTAAGCTTTTGTTATCCACATCAAGTTTAATGAGAAATATTTTGGCGGAAATCACATTGTAATATTTTTGTTGACGCATTTAGAACCAACGAGTGTGGTTCATCGTTAGCGCAAGTTGAAGAACCAGATCATGGGTACAGGTTAAATAGGGAGCGCAGATCTTCCAAAGGCTATATTTGACTAGGAAACAACTATATTGGACCGAGCAATTTGATTGAGAAACGGCTAAATTTGACTTGTCAACTCGACTGGAGCGAGGGAGAGGAAAAGTTATTAATGTTATGATTTTTAACAACATTATGGTTATATTCATTACCAACATTTGAATAAAAGTAAAGTTTGTATTAAAAATTAATAAATTAATTGTCACAATTATAATTAAATAAATAAAAGGTTAGTAAAATAAAATGGAGGTTTGTTTGTTTGTTTGTTTTTTACCACCAAAAATTGTAATCACTGAATCAAAACATTAATCATTAATAACTTAAAAATAGCTAATATGGAATACTAATTAAATGAATATGTATATTATGAAATCAAAAACATTACATCAGGAATATAGTATGGAAAGATATGTAAATATATACATTCCGAATTTGATATAAATATATAAATAAATAGTTAATAAGTTATTATGCAAGATAGTTTCTTTTATTATTAATATCATAGAGAAAAATTGTAAGAAATAACTCACAAGACCCTGAAATAGATAGATATCAAAACCTAAAATCATTAATATAATATGGAATAATATGTAAATATATACTTTCCGAATTACATATATAAATAAATTACATATATAAATAAATAGTTAATTAGTTATTATACAAATTAGTTTCTTGTAAGAATTAACTCACATGACCTTAACCTATTAAAATACCTATTTAGAAAGAAAACAAAAATTATTATAAAAATGGATATATATATATATAGGGAGGGAAGGAAAATATAGAGACGAGAAGGGAAAAAAGGACAATGATCAAACAAGGCAAGGAGGGGGAAAAACAAGGAAACCAGGCTAGGGATGCGGGGGAGGGAGGGAAAAACGAGGAAGCGGCTAGGAGGAGAGGGCAGGGATCCAACAACTACTAATTTTCCAGCTATCATCTCTATTGAGGTTTCTTGGCCTTCTTTTGATTTCTATGGCTTCCCTAAAATTTCGGTGATGGAAATGCGCCACCTTGGCAATAACACATGCCTCCTCAATGCATACATGGTGCTTCGTCTTCTCCGCATGTTGAGCCAAGGCGGAAGACCGGGTTCTCCTATGTTTTATGTCGGCTGAGTGCTCATTAATCCTTTGATTAATAGAGCGACCAATCTCACCAACATATGGGGTCCCATAGGAACATGGAATAACATAGACAACTTTCATGTCCTTGGGTCAACCGGGTCTTTTACCAGTCTAAGGGAGCTATGAATGGTGTTAAGGGGTCTAAAGGTAGAGGAAAGATTATGCTTCCTGAGAACTCTAGCAATATTATCAGTCGTCCCCTGGATGAAAGGGAGATGAACCCCTGAGACTTGCTCTTTAGGGTCTTTCTTTACCACTTAATTCTTGTTGGCTTGAGGAAAGCTTTCTCACCGAGGTGCCTACTATAACCATTATTAGCAAAAACAGTAAGAATATGAGATTTCTCTTTATCGAGGTTCTTTTCATCAGAGATCCTTAGTGCACAAGTAGCTAGCATGTTGAGAACACCTAACTTTTGAGCGGGGAAATGATGGGAACTGGCATGAAGATATTGCTCAGTATGAGTTTTTTTTTTTTTGAAACACTTGGTGGGAGATCGAACCATCACCATTCCTTGAAATGAGAACATCGAGGAAGGGCAGGTGCTCATCAACTTTGTGCTCCATAGTGAACTTTATGGAGGAGGATTGATTATTGAGATGATTGAAGAAAAGATCCAACTCTTCTTGGCCATGGGACCAGATGACATTCGTGTCATCCACAAATCTCTTCGAAAGCTTGGGAAGGAGTCGGGCAGAAGCCAAAACCTTGGATTCAAAATCTTCCATAAAAAGATTAGCAACAACCAAGGATAGGGGGAGCCCATGGCAACACCACATGTCTGTTCAAAGAACTCATCCTCAAAGCTGAAAAAAGTTGAAGTGAGACAAATTCTACTAAACGAGGGGTATCAGGGTTCGTGAGGTAGTTGATGACATCGATGACCTCTTTTATAGGAATTCAAGTGTAAAGGGATACCACATCAAAACTCACAAGCATGTCCCCAGGGTCAAGATTTATGCCCTTAAGCTCTTTGACAAAAGACGAAGAGTCTTTGATAAAAGAAATTGTGAGGCCAACCAGGGGTCTAAGCTTTAAAGCAAAGAATTTTGCCAGAAGGTATGTAGGACCACCAATGGTATTGACAATGGGTCTCAGGGGGGCCCCCTCTTTATGAATCTTTAGAAGCCCATAGATCCTTGGAGTAATGGGGATACTCTCAATTAGCTTATGGCTAATGGAAGCCACAGAGTTACTAGACTTGATGGCAAGAGCCACTTCCCTTGAGATCTTTTTCAGGGGATTCTTGGAAAGCTTCTTGTAGCTTCCACTATTACAAATATGATCCAACATCTTATGTCGATAATCATTTTTGTCAAGGATGACAACAGCCCCTCCTTTATCGACTTTCAGAACCACTATATCTTTATTGTGGTTTAAGGATTTGAGGGCCTCAAATTCATCCCTACTGATGTTGTTTCTAGGGGCCTTAGCTTTCCTCGGGACAACAATACAATCTTTCCTTATAGTGTCCTTAATATTATCAGGTAAGCCCTTAATCCCAAACTCTATGTCGCATATAATGTCTTCTATCAGGATCTTTTTAGGGGCTAGGGAAAAATTCAAACCCTTACCCAAAAGATTAAAAATTGAAGGGGGAAAGGAGAAACTAGAGAGATTGACAACTTTATTAGAATGAGAGAAAGGGGGAAGATTATTATTATTACTACTATTATTATTATTGTGATTATATATCTATTCCTAATAATACTATTATTATCACAATTATAATTAATGGTCCTACCATAATAAAGGTTATTATTAATATTTTTATTCTTGTTATTATTAGTCAAATCAATATAATTCTTACTAATAAAACTATCATAACTATTTTCAATACTCATATTATTATTATTGTAATTATTATCATTATTATATTAATATTAATATTGTTATTTTTATTATTATTAATAGTGTTAATAAATTTCTTAGTAATAAAACTATTAGAATTAGAAAAACCATTGTTATAGCTAATTCCATTATTATAAATATTGTTATTAATGTTATTATAACCTAAACTAACTTCATTATTATGTATATTCACTTTATTAAAATCTGCGTAATTATTATCTACTCTATTACTAATACATTCAATATATTTCTTATTGCTTAAACTACAATGCTTATTAATATATGCAATGTCATTAACATTATGAATATTAGAATCTGTAATATCATTACGCCCAAAATTAAACTTAAAGTTCACTATGGAGCAGGAAGTTGATGGGTACCCGCCCTTCCTCGACATTCACATTTCAAGGAATGGTGATGGTCCGATCTCCCACCAAGTGTTTTGGAAAAAAAACTCATACTGCGCAGTATCCTCATGCCATTTCCCATCATTTCCCCGCTCAAAAGTTAGGTGTTCTTAACACACTAGCTTCTCGTGCACTAAGGATCTTTGATGAAAAGAGCCTCGATAAAGAGAAAGCTCATCTCCTTAATGTTTTTGCTAATAATGGTTATAGTAGGCACCTCGGTGAGAAAGCTTTTCTCAAAGCCAACAAGAATTCAGTGGTCAAGAAAGATCTTAAAGAGCGAGTTTCAGGGGTTCATCTCCCTTTCATCCAGGGGACGACTGATAAGATTGCTAGAATTCTCAAGAAGCATAATGTTCCCTCTACCTTTAGACCTCTTAACACCATTCCTAGCTCCCTTAGATCGGTAAAAGACCCGGTTGACCCCAAGGACATGAAAGGTGTCTATGTTATTCCATGTTCTTGTGGGACCCCATATGTTGGTGAGACCGGTCGCTCTATTAATCAAAGGATTAATGAGCACTCAGCCGACATAAAACATAGGAGAACTCGGTCTTCCGCCTTGGCTGAACATGCAGAGAATACGAAGCACCATGTATGCATTGAAGAGGCCCGTGTTATTGCCAAGGTGACGCATTTCCATCACCAGAAATTTAGGGAAGCCATAGAAATAGAAAGAAGGCCAAGAAACCTCAATAGAGATGACGGTTGGAAAATTAGTAGTTGCTAGATCCCTGCCCTCTCCTCTTAGCCGCTTCCCCATTTTTTCCCTCCCTCCCCCCATGTCCCCGACCCTATTTCCTTGTTTTCCCCCCTCCTTGATTTGTTTGATCATTGTCCTTTTTTCCCTTCTTGTCTCTATATTTCCTTCCCTCCCTCCATATATATATATAATATATATATAATTTGATTTTTGTTTTCTTTCTAAATAGGTATTTTAATAGGTTAAGGTCATGTGAGTTAATTCTTAACCAGAAACATAATTTGAATAATAACTAATTAAATTATTTATTTATATACATAATTCGAAAGTATATATTAACAATTATTCCATATTATAATTAATGATTTTAGATTTTGAATAATAGCTATTTCATAACATACATACAATATTTAATTAATATATATATATATAATATATATTATATATATATATTATATTATATATATATATTATATATATTATATATATATATATATATATATATCCTTTATTTTGTTTTTATAGGTCTATTAATATGATAGGGTCTTGTGAGTTATTTCTTACAATTTTTCTCTATGATATTAATAATAAAAGAAATTATCTTGCATAATAACTTATTAACTATTTATTTATATATTTGTATCAAATTTGGAATGTATATATTTACATATCTTTCTATACTATATTATTGATGTAATGTTTTTGATTTCATAATATACATATTCATTTAATTAGTATTCCATATTAGCTATTTTTTAGGTTATTAATGATTAATGTTTGATTCAGTGATTACAATTTTTGGTGGTAAACAAAAAAAAAACAAACCTCCATGTTAATTTACTAACCTTTTATTTATTTAATTATAATTGTGACAACTAATTTATTAATTTTCTTATTTTTTAATACAAACTTTACTTTTACTCAAATGTTGGTAATGAATATAACAATAACGTTGGTAAAAATCATAACATTAATAACTTTTCCTCTCCCTCGGTCCAGTCGAGTTGACTAGTCAAATTTAGTCGTTTCTCAGTCAAATTGTCCAGTCCAATATAGTTGTTTCTTAGTCACATATAGCTGTTGGAAGATTTGATCTCTCTATTTACGCTCTAGCCATGATTTGGTTCTTCAGCTTGTCCTGACGATGAACCACACTCGTTGGTTCGAAAGGCATTGACAAAAATATTACAATGTGATTTCCGCTGAAATAGTTCTCATTAAATATGTAATACTTATTATTATCTGTCAGTGAGCAAGCATGATATAATCGTATTCAGTTTTTTATTGACTAGCTATTAGTTTTTCTTTGACTAAAAAACTTAAAATCTATTTCATTATGAAATTAAATTTATTATTTTTAGATAAAATTTATTTCTATTTATTTCAAATATGATTGGTTGAAATGTCTCCTTTATTTACTTTTGTGTATTCTATTATTAATTAACTATGTACTATATCACTAATTACTATATACAATAATAAAATAATTTGAAAAATACATATATATAATTATTACTATGTGCCATAAACGCAAATAATTTGCATTTAAATTCAAAAATTTCCATTTTTCACATTGGTGTAAAATATTGAAAATAGACAATTTTATGAGTTTTATTTTTTAATTTATGAAAAAATAATTTAAAAAATATAAATTTGAAAAACCATGTAAAAATAACATGTGTACAATTAGTACAACTCTTCTTATATCAATCATAAATACTCTAATGACATGACATGTTTAATATAATATGAATATGAGCATTATATAAAAAAATTGTCATCATTCAATATTAAATAAATAATTATTAACTTGTTATCATTATCTTCAATGTCAACATATTCAATTATATTAAAACAATTAATAAAAAAATGTTAAACAAGGATTCATATAATTTATTTTACAATTTTAAACTTTTTCTCATAAACTTGATATGAATCATAAAAGCTTCAATTCAACAAATTATTATTGTTTAGAGTACATACAACACACCATGACATTAAAATATTTTATTAAATTAAGTAGCAAGAAACACTAACTATACAATTTTGTCAATTCTACAAATATATTAAAAAAATCTTATAAATTAATTTAATTTTTTTTAAATATATTAGTGTAATAAGAATACTCATTGAAACCAACATGTACATCAAGAAATTAGTTTGAAAATTAAGTCTGGCATGCAGCTAAAAATATCGAGGTTTAGGTTTATACATCTTCTTGTTCATGCAGCCACCAAAATGCTTTTTAATCAATTTTAAATTAGAGTGGTAAATAAACGTGTGTAACATAGAAAGCCACTTCATTACTCTGAGAAACATGTGCCTAAGCCATTGGAGGACGGTTTAATTACCATGAAAATGATGTGGCCTAACCCATTGCACTACGGTTTCATTAGTATCTAAATGGGTGGGTGATGTGGAAAGAAGTTTGCGAAATAAAATTGGTAATAGCCTTTCTTTTGGGTTTTGAGTTTGATGAAAGAGATGTTAATTTTTATGTTTTGAGGAATTGATGGCCTCCCGCCACGTATGAATCCTAATGGACAAGCGTATTAGTTGACGTCTTAAATGCACTGGTTAATGACCCTGTACGTGCCTTGGACTCCGTTTTAGGGTTTAGGAACCTGTTTTACCGGCGGTAACCTATACTAACCGGTTGGCGTTAAACAAAAAGGGCGTTGACAACCCAATTGGTAATCATTCCTCTTTTCCGGTTCGCGGGGTCACTCCGCCACACTTCTCAGCTGCTCTGTAGAAAACCCTGTTTCTTCTGCGACTGTGCTAAGGTCGGCTCTGTGGTTAACTCTGCCTCCAAAGGGTATTAATGGTAAGCTCCTTCGGCCAGCAAGGGTTCAATTACTCTGTTTGTGTTGATTTGTCACTGTAAGTGTGGGTTCCTTGCTTATTCTCCGTCTCGGTACTGGTTATTTACTTATGGTTCGATTTGTTTTTGGGACCTAACAGGTCCGTCGTCCTCCCAGCTTCGGTTCAACTTCGATAACCAGGTATTGGCACTCACTCCATGCTATTTTCACTTCGCCTTGTTATATTTGGCCCTGACCGTCTCGGCCACTGTCCTCAGGTTATTATGTTTGGTGTGTTGGGTCTTCTCCTCGTCACCTGGCTGTCTGGTAAGCCCTAACACTCTTCCTTCGTCTGTTTTCGTTACTGTTTTAACACAAATATATGTATGTGTAGGGTTTAACTCTCCGCCGTTTGTTCTTGCAGGTGAATGCTGGTCCGGTTGTCATGTTCGTGGTGCTGCTACTCGCATTGTTCCCTCGCTTCTCCCGGGTAGTGACTTGATATACTCCTGTAGCATTGTTGCTGTAGTCTATGTCGCTTCTTTAGGTTTTCTTTATGGCAATAGGGTATGGTTTCGGTCTGCAATCTTTGGAAATGCCGTTGTAATCTTAGCTTCGACTTTCCCTCTGTGTAATTTATTTAAATGGTGTCTGTGGTTTCAAACCCTCGTGAGTTTTTCTGGACTTCGGCTCTGTGGATGCAATCCGGTCTTTGCTTCTGTTTAGGTGATAGTCGTGGGTTTCGAACCCCTGTTCTAATTGACTACTTCGTTCACAACTTGAACCGAGGGTTTTGACCAAACCCTGGTCTACTCCTCCTTAAACTGTTATGAATGTAAACTATTCGGCCTTTATCGGTTTAATCAATGATATATTTGCAGTTTTCGTCCTGTAGAATACTCGATGGATACCGAACTCACTTTGCATGCGTTTTATGATACATGTGCTCGACTGTAATCTGGTTCTAGTTTGTTATTCAGGTCTTATGGTTACATAAATTTCTGGTTATGCGATGACTATCTGTCTTTTACATATATTAAATGGAAAAGAAAAGAAAACTCTGGTTCTTATTACGTCATTCTATTTGCCTGTAACTGTTCTTTACATTATCATACGAAAAGAAAGAAATGTCTTTATTCTCGGTTATAATGTGCTATCAGAAAGTATGATAATCGCTGTTGGAATACCTGTTTTCCGTTCACACGTACTGGTTTAGTTGTCTTTCTGGTTTTTGTAATTTTCGTTGCCTGAGTTTCTTCTGCCGCGCCTTTCTCTGGGTGTACACTTGTGTGTACAGTCGAGTCTGTGCGTTGGTGGAAGGTGTTGTGTTGTTTGCGCCCGCTCTACTTATAATCGACCTGTATTCTGCTTTACTGGGATTTACAATACACAGAAATAATATACTGAATAATGATATTTGTCACAGTGATGAAATGAGACAAGTAATTAATGAATCTTGATTTCTAGAAGAAATGACTGTAAATTTCTATTGCTATTCTTCAAACTGAGAGAGGAAACTTTACAATCTTTTTCTTGTCCTTTTAACTCCGAGTGTCAAACTGTTCCTGTTCGGTTGGAACCAATCCAACAGATTGACAACTGTTTGCTAATAACTATTCTAAACTAACACAATGCTCCTTGTAAAATAAAATCAAACTAATCCAGCAAATTAATGTTTCTATTTCTAACTCCTAAGTAAAACAAGATAAATGCATGGCTAATAAAAATAAGTAAAAACAGTAAATAAAGTAACCGACAAGGTGTCCAAATTCTGCTTGAGACTGCCAGCCCCACTCTGCCTCCTCAGAGCTGGATGCTCCTGCATCAGGCTCCCGGGGGGACAAAAAGTCATGGCTCCGTTCCATGAGGTCTTTAACAGAGTAGCCTGCCTTCTGAATTTGTGACTCATTAAGCCACGAACTGTCCTCTATTGGACAGTTCCTCCACTTTACCAGATATCTTAAATATTCCTTCCTCCGTGTACGCTTTGCTACCTGTGTGTCCAAGATTCCCTCAATTTCGACGGGTGGTGCCATCGGCAACTGTCTCGTCCATACATCTCCTTTCAACTGGGTGTCTCGTGGTGGCTCTGCCGCCGCATCATCTGCTGAACCTGCAATATAAGGGAACAGATCTGCCACATTAAAGATAGGGGAAATACCAATCCCTGGTGGCAACTGTATCTCGTAAGCATTCGCAGAAAATTTGCGAATGATCTTGCAGGGCCCGATTTTCTTGAACTTCAGCTTGCTGTACTCTCGCTTAGGAAATCACTCTTTGCGTAAGTACGCAAGAACTTCATCCCCGAGATTAAACTGTACTTCCCTGCGTTTTGTATCAGCTCGCTGTTTGTATTTCTGGCCGCTGTCCTGCAATTTAAGCTTTACCTGTTCATGTAGTTTGCTCATAGCTTGGGCGAAATCTTCTCCATCAGCACTCCGCTTCTCCAGTTTTCCCAAATCTCGTAACTCGTGCACTCCTCGCGGGTGCATGCCGTACAGTATTTGGAAAAGACTGTGTCCTGTGCTATGGTTGGGAGAATCATTATATGCAAATTCTGCCTGTGCTAACACACGATCCCAAGTACGAGAATTTTCACCTGTTAAACTTCTGAGCAAATTCCCCAGACTCCTATTCACTACCTCTGTCTGTCCGTCTGTCTGTGGATGGTAGGCGGAGCTGAACTGCAATTGAGTGTCTAGTTTCTTCCATAAGGTTCTCCAAAAGTGACCAGTAAATTTGACATCTCTTTCAGAAATGATGCTTCGTGGAAGTCCATGTAACCGTACAACCTCCGTAAAGAAAAGGTGCGCTATGTAAGTAGCGTCACTGGTTTTTCTGCACGGTACAAAGTGTGCCATCTTCGAAAATCGGTCGACTACAACCATCAC
Source organism: Pinus taeda (assembly GCA_000404065.3). Classification (NCBI taxonomy): domain Eukaryota; kingdom Viridiplantae; phylum Streptophyta; class Pinopsida; order Pinales; family Pinaceae; genus Pinus; species Pinus taeda. The sequence continues at coordinate 129,230 of APFE030163456.1, forward strand.
CGAATCAAAGCCGCGCTGTGTTTTTGGTAATCCTAGTACAAAATCCATACTGACCGAATCCCACGGTCGACTAGGGACGGGTAATGGCATATAAAGGCCAGTGTTTTGACTGTGACCTTTTGCCAATTGACAAGTTCTGCACCTAGCCACATATCTCTGTACATCTCGCTGCATTTTAGGCCAAAAATAAAAGTGCTATACCTGAGCGATAGTTTTGTCAATCCCAAAGTGTCCTGCCAATCCTCCGCTATGTTTTTCCTGTATAATATTGTCTCACATAGAACAGTTTGGAATACATAACTGC